>LOND01000103.1:148505-168485 GCA_014220965.1 Paragonimus kellicotti | reverse complement strand
CCTACACCAGTCGTGTATGCGTAGACTCGTGCAAAAATTGCCTGTATTCAACAAAGATCGCTTAGGCGATCGATATCGTGAAGCTAATTGCGTTACCAGAGAATGCAGTCATTCGAGGGCGAACAGCACGTGCCGTGTATTTCTGATACCCGTCGACTGAACGATGCTAACTGAGACAGCTCATTTTTTTATCACCAATAAGTTTTTTCCCTCATCAGATTGTCAATAACGTCGTACGACCGTATGTACCTCGACGGGACTGTATCCTTTGACTCGTATATTCAATTGATCTTGTTGGTCAGGCTTTTATATCGTCACATCGATTCAGCTGGTACCGGTTGTTCTATCGGTGCTGCAGACACCGCATGCAGTTTGTCAATAACTTGCTATATACATTTGCTAACTACACTGTTGTTTTTTGAAACACTGAGTTCCCTTTAACCACTTCATCAGAGCAGAAAGAAGACATATATTGCGATATGTTAACATTTCATTTACTCTCATCAGTCGCAAACGTAAAACAACCAGGGACTAGACACATCTACAAGCACATCAATTATTATGTAATCACGACCATGGCAACCCGATAGGTTGCCTCAACCACTTTTGTGCACATAACGTCGGTTGGTAAGTTCGAATGAGCATCGCTTCGCAAAAAGCTAATAACTTCGGGTTTCGATTACGCAACAATATTTTGAATGAGTTTAATGGGTCAACTTGGTGACCTGTTGTCATGATGTGTTTAGCAATCGATGACGTTGGATTTCGAGCCGTCAATGCACCAAGTTGAGGCTGGTTCATCATCTGTTGTTTCAACCACTTCGGGATGTGTTCGGCGACTCGTTGTGATAGTTGTCGATCTGTTCTGCCTATGTAAACGTCACCGCAACTGCAGGTGAACTGGTACACAATATGGGAGACAGAACAGTTTGACAAACTACTTTCGCGATTGCGGAGAACTGGTCCTCTGGTGGTTTGAAATAAGCGCAACTGCGCAGCCGCATACGTTCGAGCCAGAGCAGACTTTAATTTGTTTTATGTCGTTGGCTAGATGGTCACCTTTGAATGGCAAGAATAGGAAAACATCCTTCTTTTGAGCCGTCAGTATGGGCTCAATGCTCTTCTTCACCGTATTATGTGCCTCAATGAATTTGTCGGGGTATCCATTCGCTAGTAAAGTTTGTCTCAGCAACTCCTGTTCTGTCTGCAGAGTATCCGGGGTGCAAGATACGTCTGGCTCTATGAAACAGTGTCGTGATTACATAATAATTGATGTGCTTGTAGATGTGTCTAGTCCCTGTTTGTCCCTATCTATATGATGTATATAACTAGCATGTTTTACGTTTGCGACTGATGAGAGTAAATGAAATGTTAACATATCGCAATATATGTCTTCTTTCTGCTCTGATGAACTGTTGTTTTTGTCCAGTTGATTACTTAACAGTTGGCGTCGCTAACCAACACTATCCTAGTAAGAGTACCTACATTATTCTGAACAGATTTTGCAGTCTCTCTAACCAGATTCATGGAGGAAACGATGAAGAGCATTTATTGACATACTGCTTCTGATGCATAGACCAAATTTGGTCTTGAACGCAGTGGTCGAGTCGTTGGGGATCACGTTAAAGCTGACGGTCACAGAAAAGTCGTTCATCACTAGTGAGAAAGAGACAGAAAGACGTGTTGATTAGTATCCAACTATTCAGAGCTACAAAAAGCGTGTATGCTGACAAGTTTATCTCAGTAAGTGCAGGCCGTACAGTAGTGTAAAGAATGACATAGCCTGATATAAAACAGATGGAAAGGTAATGTTCACCATTGTGGTGTGATATTTCCTCTACGAAAGAACACCGTCTTTCTTCTCCTGATGTCCACATCATTCATATTCACAGGCAGAATGCCGGAATCTATCGGTGTACGGAACTAGATTTTATATTCAAAAGTACGACAAAGATTTACGCCTCCTACGATCATTATTTGAAGCATACGTTCATGTATTCAACTTTGTATACCTTTGATAGATAGTTGAACACACCCATATAGTTAAGCTTAGTGAACAACGTTCTTCACCCATTTCTATGGTCATATACTCATGTGAAGCTTTCGATAAATTATTTCGACTTGGTGCATCGGATGTATGTAAAACACTGACTCGGTTCAGAAAAGTAACTCACGAACTTTCCCGCCTGTCGCTGCTAGATCAACAAATCCAGATGATGCGACTGATTCCAAAGACGTGGCTGTTCCTGATACCGTTCAACTTCAAGCAATGTGTAACGTAAGCAAACGGAAAACTTTGGCAACTGAATCGCTTCATTCATTCGGATTGACCGTTCAACAGACACACTTCTGCTGAAATTAAATGCATCCATTCTCTGTGGAATAGACGGTCTGAAATTGATAATTCCATCACGTTTAGATGTCGAATCATTCTACCTTTTTCACTGAGACGAAAATCGTACTGTGTGCCGATGAACATCTTGACATTACCAAAATACAATCCCACGTCGGTGAACATCTACAAGAATGGAAGCCATCATGAACGACGGCTGCCTCCATCAACACTACCACAGAACTGCAAAACCAGCACCGCCCTGAAACCATAGACAAGACTGTCATCGACAGCATGAAGCTCGTCATCGTGGCTCCAACGAATAAGCATAATACTCTGGTTGTCATGTGCATCTATCCGAAAAAATTGCTGTGCTCTCTACAAGTCACTGGTTGAAGAATTGCATCGCTTGTTTAATAGAAAGGCGTCATCGATAACAGATTCGCTTACGGGCTTCAAGTTCAGCAGGGCTCCCAGTTGACAACATCTACCTGGCACCTGCAGGCTGCCTCTTACAATTTACCAGCCAACGACCTGGTTGTAAGCCTGAGTCGTTTTTGGAATGGAGGCATCGGGGCTGCAGATGGAGGAGAGAATTTGTGAAAATACTAATCTAGTCGCCACATAGCATTAGACAAAATATCTACAGAAGTTATGCTTGGGTGAGCCCTGAATACAGAACCAAATGTGTCTCATCGACTTACAATCGAGAACAAGAACGGGATAAAGACGGTAACTGCTAGGGCGCCCGCGCGGAGGTGCATGCATTCGTTCGAAGGGTCAAATTGGTCATCAGGACGACCGGGCACTTTCAGAATCTACTGCCGCCAAGTGGGCCTTGTAGCCCGGCATACATGACCACCGGCGAGAACGTAAGTGCACGTCAACCTCACGTGAATCAACATCTTTCAAAACAAAACTCCAACACGACCGCTGATCAACCTGACACTAATCTCGAAATTTGCCGCATACTATTTCGAATGTATAAGCCAGTTTGAAGACGGATAGTGCTGCACGCGAATTCTGTCCAACATTCATTAGGTTGCACACTACGTCCGAGAAATTACACGAGAAAACACCGACTCCACATTGGCCAGGGTTTGAAGATACGAGTATAACGAACATTCTGGCATGCTCATATGCCCTAACACGACTCGCGTGGAAGGTTCATCTCGTCGGTCTGACCTCACGATCGATAAACATTTGGCTTCTACTGACTGTTCTGTTAGTGGTGTTGACAACGCGTATAACGTACGATCTTGAGATGAAGTGCCGTTTATTCCTGTAATTTACACTGTAACACGTTCTTGTTATCTCAGATCCACGCGGTGCTCGCACGGATAGACTTCTTCCAGAGGTTGTTGCTATAAGACGACTGTTCTTGTAGTTATTTGGAAACAGGGTGTCAGGTCAGTTAATTCGGTGTAGCTTTCCCACACACTTACATCTACTATTGAGCAGGGCAAGCTGGCTTGTATGCTAAAATATCCTTCCCTTGATGTTTCCTCTCTGAAATTCGCGTCTAAAATCTGAGTGGTATCAAAACCATCTCCAACCGTTCTGATACCTCTCCTGCGTTCGGCGCAATAGCTGCATCGTGTGACCTGGTGTCCACCCTCCACTAACGAACCCTGGACTCAGATTGACTGTCTTACGCTCATTGCAGTGATTCTGGTCAGGCCTTAATCGAAAGCCGATTGCCAACTTAAACATTCGTGGGTATTATAGTGTGAAAGAATTGGTCTCTAACGTCACCTCCCGAAGAAGGACACGTGCAGTGGGAACGTAAAACACTCAACATTAATACAGACCGACTTCGAACGAGTATGAGGCCACCTTTTGACATGTACCGTCCAATGCTAGGCAAGGCCCATTCGAGCCTCAACAACTCAGTTCAGAGATTAATTTACCCACAACCCATCAAGAGACATAAGGCTTTTAAGGTCAACCACATAGACATAAGTACTATGAAATAATTGGGTCAGTGCCTCAGCGGTGAGATGAGGACGAGCAACACGTCGATTGAAGGACTGACGTGGTAAACTGCTACTATGGTTGGAGCAGATCAAGACACTGATTTGTTAAAGTGCTGACGTAATGCGCCCCTACCGATATGAGAGGTAAGGGTGAAGAAAAACTTTATGAAACGCTTTGCTTGACACTATATGTTCTAAGTGAACGCGGTTAATACCGATGGTTTCTTTCAGCAGTAACCACTCAACCTGTTCTTTTTTTTCATACATTCCTCTGTATCGAAGTAACTCAATGTCGACCGTCTACTTACGGATCGTGGAAGAAGTAACAGTAGCTTGATCTGTTTGGAACACAATTTTAGCTCACCATCCCAGTTTTCCACTCGGCATGCCCGATCATCGCAGAAACACTCCAATCACGTCAGCAATGATCGTGCGTGATAGATTTTGAAGACCACAGATCTGGCAAACGAGAGAATGAGGCTCAATGTAGTGTGATTTCGATTACAACACTCCTGAGGAAGGCCACCCGAGGTGGTTGAAACGTAGAGTATTACAACTTGCTCATAACGTTGTGTTATTCTCAATCCATTTATCAATAACATGTTAAACACGACGCCCAAACTGTTTGACTTCATTCGTACTAAATTTGCGAATGAGGCTCAACCCCACGATGAGCAGCAGTAGAGAGCTAGACGTAAATGAGCGGTACAGGGTTGTGGACAGAACATAGCGAACAGGAAGACTACACGCAAAGACAGGAGTGAATAATCCGAATGAGGATTGCCAGTAATGTTCTAAAAGAGGATTCACTTTTTTAGCACTGCATAATTCACGTGTGCTGAGCGCCAAGCCTTAGCACAACCCTGCCAGATAGCCATTCCGTTTTTCTCGCAGTATAATAGACTAGTCGAACTACATTATATGATTATACTGAAGGGCATCGTTGGTTACTTGCTCACGATAGAAAATCTTCTAATTGAAAGTTGGAAATAAGGTGTACTGCAGAGCTTCTGCGAGCGCATGTAACGGAGATTCTGTGTAACAGAGATGATAAGAGTGGGTTTACGAGTCGTCTGTTTGTGAATGTGTGGCAACAAGGAAGAGACGGCGTCAAACACGTGAGCGTTAAGTGGTGAGGGATAAGGACATTGTACTACCATTTCTGATAAGCGGAGCAAGAACAAATGCCAGACTGATCCAGTGAAACAAAAGCTCGCAGTTCGAAGGTATCGAGGATACGTTTTGAAAACGGACTCCGAAGACAAGGCAATAAAAATAGTAGAAAAGTATAGTGCGCTCGTCTGGTTGACTGATTTGAAAACAAAAGCACAATTCGAGAAACAGACTGGACCAGCCCCGGTGGCTACATGAATAAACAAGAAGAACCTGAAGGGGGGATATGAGGGGAAGCAAACATTCGAGATGAGACAGGAGGAGTCAGAAACCACAATGTATATCCACGTCTCTTTTTCGGAAGCACGAATATACTGTGTGTGTAAACAAGGGACGAGAATTGATTGGGAAATCATTTGTTACTATGTACACAAGGCCAGTTGGGTTGGTGGATGGGGAACGTGAAGTACTCAGAAAAAAGCGAGAGTGAGCGCCAAACAGATATTCGCAGCGTAGAGGTCACTATAACCAAGTTGACGTACAGCAAAGCTGAAGCTGTCTATGAGGGCTATCTAGCCAACGTGGTTATGAGCTCGGTACACATTTCGAAAAATTCCATTGTTTGGTGTCGTTTTTGCCTGCGATGTGCCGATACATCCTGAGTAGCGACTGAGAGCGATCGTACCAGTTCAGGTGGATTATTCAGCGCATCGGTGCTGCCGACAGGCAGTGGACTGACGGAACCGAGACTTCCAGGACGACTGCTATCCGCACTGCACAATGAAGCGGTCATTCCTGGAGAGGCTAAAATGATGACACAAACAAGAATAGGGTACACTGAAATTGAGGAACTTTAAACAGCGAATCAACGAGGATCTATGACACACCAATCACACGGAATAAATGTCGTTAACGGGAAAACTCTGTGCACGCTAAAAATTGTGACTACATGTCGAGTGTCGGAAACAACATAATACAGAACAGTGAGTAGTGTGTAGACCGTCAAAAAAAGTTTACAACTAGTAGACTGAAAAGAGATGTTGACAATTAGGTAAAACAGATGGAATACATTCGAGGAATGATGAATCAACACGGGGATATCGCAATAACTAGAGTGTCGGTTTAAGGATGAACATCACGAAGCATTATAAATACCATTTGAAGCACATGCGACCTTAGTCAGCACGAACCGGCAATCCGCGGTGGGTTGTGGCCATCTTTACTAACGGTGCAAAACCAGCTATAATTCAGTTATTGGCTAACGATTCTTTTGATGAAACTTTCCTGAGGCGAACGTTGCACACGAACCAGTGCGACCACATTCGTTTCAAAAACGGTTCAGTAATGTAGATCTCTTCTGACAAAACAGCGACAGGTTTCAAACGATCCTGCATTGTGTAGTTACCATGATAAGCTACTAAAGAAAGAACTTTTAGGAGGAAGTTCGGGAAATAAGACAATTCCATATCACATCAGGACAGTATCGAAACGTCATATAACAGTCCAGAAACGTTCGTTCTGCTATCTACCGTTAAAAATATGTTGGACACTAACAACCGAATACCACTGACTACTCACTTCCTGCATAGGGAGACTCAAGACCCATCGTGTTATTCGATCGCCGTCTACCAAGCGCGGCCGATTCATTATCCATTTGGCTTTCGTCGATACACTTGAAGTCCAAAAGATAAGATCTTGCATCTACCTGCACGTAAACAGGAGGAAAGGGTGACCACTAAAACAATCCAAAGGAGTTTTACAATACACAACATCGTTTAATTTTTCCGAAGTTAACCAAGTGTAACATAGCACTACACAAACCCTCTCAATAGTAACAATAATTTGATTAACATCAAAAGTTGGAAGTTTTGCATATATCATAATAAAATTAACACTAATTATGGCTGCGAAAAATTCCCATGGCTTGGAATTCACTCGGACTTCATCAACCCTAAGAGAATGAAGGGCCTCTTTCCAAAGATAATCAACGACCAATGAGATTAACTGTGGTGCTTATAGGGCTAACGGTAGCAGATCGTCTGTATATAACACCATACACTCAACCGCTTTGCGGTTTCACTCAACTGTCGGTGGTCTCGAAGAATAATGTCCAGTGAGGTAAACGCTCAGTCGGTATTCAAGATAAGTGATTCCATCATCGTGGAGCGTACTTCTATTGTTTGATCAACCGAGTGCGTCTGCGGATTTTGAAAAGACGGACAAACAAGCATCAGTGCTGCTTAAGTTATCACATACCGAAGTTGTTAAGAGTATAGATTTACGGTTTCTGCATGAACAGAACAGCGAGCTCAACTTCAGCAGGCGCGTTGCGGTCCACAGAACGACCCTCATGTACAGTTCAACAACAGAAGAGATGAGTTTGTCCGACCACTGAACACCCGAAAACACAACGTGATAAATTCACGACTGTTATCCAGAGTGTTTTTTTTAAAAAAACAGGTGAACCTGTGCAGAGTTATATTTTGTTATATAATGGATACAACATTCAGCATGAAACGGAAAAAACAGAAGATTCGAATTAGCAAACTGAAAACATGGTAAATTCCTCTATAACAAAATACGGGTTAAATGACCATAAAACAGTTTCATGTGATAAGAAAGGAGCAATTTAGATCGCAAACAAGTTACCGCTTGAACGACATACCAGCCCTACTCGGAGATGGTGATTGTTGGAAATCTCAGAGCCTATGATTCCGGCTTTTCATTACAAAAAGTTGAGAGATCCAAAAGGTGCTCCGGTGAATAGTGTTCCAGACACGCAGAAGCACTTGAACATGTGTGCTCACTTTATGTCATGTAGCACTTACAGTAATTACACTTGACAATAAGTCAAATATTGAAAAAGATAACTGCTAAGAACAGTGTTGAAGATTCAAAAGGATTGTATCACTTTAAGTGTGTAAACTGGTCACCTAAGTAACAAGTTCATTGACAACAGTGGGTGCACATTCAGACTGATATAGTTAAAAGAATATATTCGATCGATTATCGTTTGCAGACACAAAGCATACTTCCAACGCGTGAAAACGATACTTAATATTGCACGATACCCATGGGTCAAATAGCCAAACCACTAGAAACAGGTATAAAATGAAATTACAGAAGTCACGTTGAAAGTCAGTGAAATTGCTGTTGAACAATCCTGACACAAGTAAACACAAGGCGTGTGCGGAATCCACAAGAAGGCTAAATTTCCATGAGCACAGACTACTAATCTAAAAGTTGCAAGCCCGACTCCAGCTACCTTGACACTCTAGTCCACTCTTGAATAATTAGACAACACGAATAAGCCCACATGTGGTGTCTATGCGTTGTGACCTGCAAAAGACGCTTGGTCTGCGAAGTTGTTTATTGCATGAAATCCCGTACAGGTTATGTTAAAACATAGGACCACGAACGTGTACACTCATTTGCACGGCTGACGTGTATTCACACACATTGGGCAGCAGTACATTGTCATTCGCCCTGGTGGCACTTCCCCATAGTGCGTACACACTATTCCAATAGTCGCTTCTGGTCCATCGTCTTCCTGGCGTTGAGACCTGCTCTTTAGTTCCCGAATGTACGCACTATACTATTCACAAGCGAAACTGCATGTTATACATGTGAAACATGAAAACCTAAGCCAAACAAGAATTTGACCTCCAATAATCCCATATCACGGACGAAAACCAGTAATCAAAGCAGCATTTTGCTGAAAAATGTTTACCGAGATTGCACATTTCTGAGAGTTCATAAAATCAAGCGTTCGGAATATAGTGGTGCGATACTACCTGCGGATCTCCTCAAGAAGTAATCGTGCTAAATTTCATGAATCAACAATATTGACTTTCGGACCTATGTGGATTCCTCATGAAGCAGATAAAAAAACAACGTGATCCAAACTAACAAAACCGATCGTCATACTTTGCGAAAGTAAAAAGCCAGTTTGTATACTTCTTTCTTCTATGTTAGAGAAACAACTATCTCCAAACAAGCTGGCCAATCGTTTTGGATACACAAGGTCAAATAACGAAAGAAACAAGAAGCGGTGTGCTCCAAGATGCCATTACTGAGCTTCAGAAACTTAAAAATCAATTCCTCAAAACACCGGAAGGTTATGCTTTACAGTAGTAGTATGGGATTTAGTTGATGCAAGCTGAACACTAAATACGACTGATAGCTGGTGCCGGGTTCCCATGGACTTTGCAGTCAGCCCCATCATGTTTCCTTCTCACAAACTCGTCAGTCGATTAAACTAATGTTTATCCTAACTTTTACCAGCGGGGTTGAAATTCTTATTTATTCATTCCGCTATCGTTGTAACAAAAAGTTGGATGCTAATGAATTTCAAAAGAATTCACTTGCAAAACTTTTTTCTTTTCTACTACTACGTACTTGCATTTTCTTATTTCATCGAATGAGCACAGGAGGCTGAAAAAAAAGCCTTTGTCGGAAGCAATACAGCCCTGATTAATTTGAAGTCAATAAATTAAACGGTTTCTTAGGTGTCAGTTAAATACACCCCAGTAAGACACTGCGGCGATTACAACACACGTGTTGGCTGTTTCGTAATAACGTACGGAAATCCTTCGCAGCAGTTCGGTTTGTTTTAGCTCCAGATCGACGGGTTGACACATTCTCAAAATGGTGGTCGATGTCAGAAGTTAAGCTTGAATACATTGAAAATTCCACATGCCAAATGGACTGATATGTTAATAGTTAATTCAACCTTCAACTTTAGAGTAACACAAAGGTGATTTACATGAAGTATGTAAATGCGTGATAGCTGTTCCGGATGCTCATCTACGTGAGCACAAAACCTTAAGGTGGCAGGCTGTTTTTTACAGTTGCGTGTGTGTTCACTTGACACAAAATGCCATCAGCTGGTGTTGAGTGTTACACGATGGTTTCAGCTGGGAACTTTACTTCTTGCCGGACACCCAACAATTAACTGCTAGGTCTAGTATTTATGAGAGAATGTACATGTTTTCGACAAGAAATGCCCACAAACTGTTACCAAAAAGCATTACTCATATATTTTTCGTATTTATGACATATTTTCACAAACGCATATGTGTAGATAGCAAACTGACAATAATGACAGTTCAGGAATGTACCTGGTAGAGTTGCAGAACTAATTTTGAGAAGTGCTGTAGGACCGGGTTCCATTTACGGACGCGAACGTTGAATGGGTTGATCACTTTCCACTCATAACCCAGTGTGTTCATAGCTTTGAACACTTCGTGCATTATATCCCACGGGCGGGACTGTGATCGGATGCCCAAATGCCACTTGAAGCGTTTCATTCCGGCAGCTGCCCCAGCTGCGATGGCTGATTGCGCTTGCGAAGAGACTTGTCCGGCTACGGAGGCCATCATATCCACACAACCCGCAGAACTCTAGGTCAGTGTAATTGCGTATGATGCGAAAGTCAAGCGCGAGAGCAATACGAGTCACATAATACAGACTGAGTGGCTAAATAGTTGAATGAATCCAACAAACAACTGTTGTCAGCTGTAAATACCATAACATATTTTAGGTCAAATTAACAGTCAAACACATCAGGTTTTCAGCTCACAAACCGTGGCACATTAGGTCATGCGTAAACTACTCAAGGATAGACAAAAGTGCCTGAGATGCCTAATATGCGAAACTGCGGAGCAAGCACTGCGGAAGTTCTCAATTTGACCACCGTGATTCGCATCAAAAATAATTTAGATAACGCCACCCAAAATTTCGATAACTGACCGCTCTGATCACTGTGATTACTGTGAACTGGACTCATAACTATTACCTAGGAACGCCTTTAGGAAAAATGGTTTATTGGTATACTAAACACGAAGATCATTCTGTCTTCACTTGTCACGACGAAATCCAAACACTATGCAGTTACCGTTTGCCAATAAACAAAAACAAACTCAACTGATCAAAGGGCACCGTAAGCTGTAATTGCATTAATATGTACCTAAGTGAATACTGTATCCACTTCAATAGACTTTGAACCGCGAACAAAGACGTTGACTGAAATGCTCTTGTTGGTCTATTCACTTCAAAAATTATCAACGTTGACGAAATATTCACAGACATCGGTCTGAGTGTGTTCAGTTTGGGTATATTTCAGTCTCTCAGTTGCACTTGGCGGCACAGTCATCAACGTTGAATGATGTAATCGTGGCTTTGAGCGAGAATACACAAAATGTGTAACAGTTACACTCCTACAAGCTTTATAAGTCGCGAGATTCGTAACACTTCTAGATCAGCGTTCATTTTACTGTATAGTTTGAAGGTTGATCAAACGTGAAAGGGTTGCCGCGTTACTAATGATCCACACAGAACTCATAAAGCACGGCCTGAAAGAAAAAGACACTATTTTCAAAAGGTGGATCAATGTGTGTATCTGTTCGATAACACTAGCCATGACACTCATCGACGGCTCATTGCGTGGTGCGAAAGGACCAATGCGTACATCAGCACATATGCCCGTTAAATGGAACGAATAAACGGATTTGAACGCCCAATACTACAGCCGACAGTGCTTTATTGAACTCCAGACCGCCCAGAACGTTAGTCAGAACGTGTGAGTCTAGTTGACAAGTGGATGTGTCTGGGTGATATTAGTGCGGACTAAGGATATAAAGTGAAGGGCTAAGATGTGCCATACATATTGAATTAACAAGGATGAAAGCAAAATAAGGCAAGATCATTGAAATGAAAGTCATCCAGGAGGACAGAAGTATACACGCACATATCCGTTTACCTGATCTCCAACAGGATCCAATGTCCGTGTTAACGGTGGTCCATCAGGCATTCGTTCAGGATGTGGACGAGTGGGAGACAACGGTCGGCTGCCAAACCCCCCAGGAGTACCAGACAGGCCAGTGCTTCCCATTGGAGAGTGCGAAATGGCAGCGGATGAGGCAGGACTACTGCCAGAGATCGGAATACTGCATGTGGTTGTATCGATACCTGTGGCCACGTAGAAATTGTTCACTTCTTCTGGATTGAGAACAGAACCGAAACGTCTGAAAAAGACCGAGAAGACCAACAAACTGATGTCTCTTGTCGCACCCACTTTTTAAAATGAACAGGATTGACCCCAATATCACGCTTGAGGTGACCAAAAATTGGAACCGATTTCGGATGACTGTCTTCGAACCAACAGTCACCATAATCAATTTCATCATGTATTTAGCCTATCTAGCAGGGATAACAGAGTCAAAAACCGAAACAAACCTATACATCACTTGTTCGATTCAAATTCCAGTATTTCCGGGTAGTTACAATTTGTCGGAGAACTTAATCTTTAGAAGGGTGAGAAGTAACAGAAGCACCATGATGTCTTCTAATTACCGATGTCTTTATGGCGAGGCTTGAAAGCAACTGAGCGTCAGGGGCGGTCGAGAATTGCACTTGCCACGCTTATGACGACAGTTACACAGCAGACAAAAGACTGACATGACACGATTTATGCTCGAGCAGATTTCGACGCATCTCTACTGGTGTTTACTGCAAACGAGTTAATGTACAAAATTCCAAACCACAAAACAATTGCAAACGGTCAAAGTTCAAAACAAGTTCAGTTGCTACCAAGGCAGCATCAACACCACAAGTGCAGCCTGAAACAGCTTCCATTTAGCCATGCTGTTAGAAAATCTGGACAGTTGTAACAAACATACAGCTTCACTAGAATCGTTGTTCACAAGTGTGCCGTTGGAAGAAATCATCAATTTTTTGCTATCCTATATAAATTCAAATCAGACAAATATTGCAATCCCAGAAAGTGAATTAGAAGCGCCTACTTTTTTTAACGTGCATCTAACGTAAGCTTTAACTTTCAAGGCAAAGCTTATCGTCAGATTGATCGGAGTCGCGATGGGCAGTTCATTTGGTCCAGTTCTTAGCCGATATCTTGGTGGCCAAACTAGAAAAAGCAAATGGCGAGCAGTTTGGTCCTTATAAAAAATGTTGATGACATACTTTTAGTCACAAATGATCAGATGTAAGTGAAAGATTCAGTAAGTCAAATGAACTGTTACATCCAAACATTCGTTACACTTTAGAAAGTGAGACTAATGGCCGACTGCCGTTTCTGGATATCAACATAACTAAGAGAATGGATGGATCCATTCAACGTGCTATATATCGAAAGAATACGTGGACCGGTCAGTACTACACTTTGACAGCTATGTTCCAGTAGCATATAAAACGGAATTGGTGCACATACTATTTGGTCGGTCAAGATGGCAAGTGATACCCTGGGTTGATGAACTCCGTCAAATAGAACAGACTTTATTAGACAACGGTTATTCGAAAGGATTTATAAGAAATTCAATACGAACAATGTGCAAAATAATTCTCAACCCACAGTTCCCAAAAAGACAGTAGTTTTACAACTGCCATTCAAAGGAGACAATGTGTGTCGAACAGTTGAACAACGCTTAAGGTCAGCTGTTGTCCGCACGTTCTTTGCCGCGAAACCAGTGATCGTGTACAGAACGGTCCGAGTTCCCACGCCCCCGGTTAAGCAACCGACGCCTCAGTTCGCCAAATCAAACGTAATCTATGAATACAAATGTGGATGCGGAGCATCCTATGTTGGCAGAACTGAGCGCCAGCTTGGAACCAGGGTTGCCGAACACTTATTGAAATGGGTTCAACAAACGGTCACGCAATCAAGCAACTTGACAGCAAACACTCGAAAGGAGCCAGCGTCATCGATCGTCAAGCATCACTTGATGACGCAACATGTGATTGACTCATCAGTCATTTCGTGTTCTGTTCTCGACTCGAAACAAACGTTTGCTACGATATGCCGAGGCCATTGCAATCAGACACCGTCACCCCATTTTGTGCGTACAAAAAGAACTGTTTGTGACGTTGATGCTGCCGTGGTAGCAACCGAACTGGTTTTGAACTTTGACCTTTTGTGATTGTTCTTGTGGTTTGGAATTTTGTACATTTAACTCGTCTGCAGTAGAGATGCAGTGAAATCGTCTCAAGCATAAATCGTGTAATGTCGGTCTTTTGTATGCTGTATTCAAATTTGCAACGGGAAGTGGTTGTTACAAACAATTGTACGGCCGATGAGTCGAAAACTCACGTCATAATATTATCAGAATTCAGTCAAGTCCACAGTAATAGTTACTTCATTCTAGAATCTGGGTCACAACAAGGTCTGCCTTCTTACATGTTTAATCGTGTAGATAGTTCGTTATAGCATACAGTAAGAAGGCAAGATATGGTCAAAATATTCATTTAAACGATGTCGTATCATTAAGATCAAGAAAAAGCCAACCGGTAGTCTGACTAAAAGAAATTTAAAAAGCTGCTTAGGTGGCACAACGGATGAAGGGTGGATGTGTTTGTACAACTTGGTTATACAGAATGATTACCCCGAACAATCTAACGATGTAAATATAGTGATTGATGAAATAACCACGAAGCCGAATTTAGTATCAAGGGAAAGTTAGCCTGTAGCTCTCATTCAAGGGTGGCGCCACTGTTGATATGATCACTAAGAAATTTAATGTATGCGTTATATATATATATATATATATATATATATATATATATTGCTGTGGAATTGCGGATGGTTTGTTATCATCTTTGTAGTCAGGAAACCAACAGAATGTTTCGAACATAAACTGCGGTGGTTAGGATGCAACTTCATTTTGGTGTTGTAAACCAATTTCATAATTCCTGTGGGACCAGCTATGTAGGTCGCACAGTACGCTTTTTATCCGGAGGCGTTTAAGATCATCATTCGAAAGTGGCAAAGCAGCGGACTGACAAAAAACTGCACATTTGCAGCCGTTTCCCGTTTAGTTGAGGCTAAAAAACCCATAACGTTCGTCGAATCTGGTTGCCTCTATCTGTCAAGCTAGTCGAAGTTCACAAAACAAATCAAAAGATCGTGCCTCAGCCATTACCAATCAAAATCTAGTTTGCGATCCGTTTATGTTGGGCTAACGTTTTGCGGTTGGCTTGTGACCTTCCGTTAATAATGTGACGGGTGATCAGATCGGACAGGCGACTAGTTCAACACTCAGCAAAATATTTCGAAAGCGCCAGTAAGATACGGTCAAAGACCACAGCGGATAAATTACGGACAACACGAGAGATCGAACGGGTCATCATTCAACGAAATCGGACCAACCGGTGAGAAAGGACAGGTCAAAATCCAGTGAATTTGCACAGTTCACTTACTTCTGGTGCACAGCTTTAACCCCTTCATACTTTGGCGCGTGTTGTACTCTTCTCAAAACGTTCACCAGCATTTTATTATTCAGAGTTCCAAATAGTTTTCAGTTATTAGCCAACAACAGTATGAAGACAGAAATTGGCTTGTTTGCTATATTGATCTTTTCAGGCAAGCACTTATTTTCGCGCACCCACACGCGTTGCCTATTAATGTTTGATGGCAAAGACGTTTGGCCTGCAAATTCGTTTATTGCACGAACTCCCGTACAGGTCATGTTAAACATGGGACCACAAACGTGTACACTCATTTGCACGGCTGACGTGCATTCACATACATTGGGTGGCAGTACGTTGTCATTCGCCCTGGTGGCACTTCTCCCATAGCGCGTACACACTATTCCAATAGTCACTTCTGGTCCGTCGTCTTCCTGGCGTTGGGGCTTGCCTTTGTTCCCGAATGTCGCTTGTGAGTAGTATACTACTCACAACGAAACTGCCTGTTATACAACATTAAGAAACGACTTAGTGAAGACGAAACCAAATCCATGAACTCACAATTAACAAACTGACAAATGAAGAAGCTGAATTTATTCTGGCTAACAGTAGCTACATATATCGTGGTCAGTCTACCGCGAACGACGAATGTAGAATTTAGGAGATACAATTACGAAAAACCTGAGCTTCATTTGAATTATAACCAGCAATAGAACATGTCCACAGCTTCATGACCCAGTTTGCAGAACACTTTTCATGGTCAAGCATGCTGTCTCTGTCATTGGTTTGAATCCAGCCGAAACTAAGATTTTTCGCAATCGGGTAGCTTCTAAACTAACAAATATGTCAGTGTTTATAAGTAAAGCATGTAGTATTAGTAGCTGAGCTTCACAAAAAAAGGCGCCAGGCCGGTTCTGGCGTTTGCCACAACACAAAGAATAGTGGATCAGATGAATAGTAGTAAGGTTTGACATCAGGAATACTGACAACAATGTAAGATTTGGATGTAGACCATCATCTGCAAAATTTCGTTCCAGCTACAGCTAGAATATAGAGATAGAACAGGCAGAATGATAGTGACTAATGACCCTAATCGTAAGGTCAACTGCACACAGAAGCTAGAACAGATAATCGGTAAGAACACAAGGAGGCATAACAGCAAACAGACGAATACAACACCAAAAAGTTAATTTGAGCGCAACACAGACTTCGCATACGTTTTCAATCGGGGATACACAAACACATACTGGAACCAGCGAACTGCGGAGGAACATGTGGTTGGATGCTAGTCGATCACACAGCGGTTAGGAGACAACAAACTGTACAATCTGATCACATACCAACTTTTGACCACTACAGATAAACTAGCACGATGTGTGTATTTGAGCGATACCACGAAGTGGATGCAGTGGAGTGTGCTGACATGTTTACAAGTGAATGTGAGTTCATACAAGCAACCGAAACATGAATATGATAAACTATTTATTAAAAAATGTTTGAAGTACACAACTAACGACGGTAAACCTAGTTTTGGACAGAGCTCGATCACCAGCGCGGACGGTGATCAGCGATAGACAGCTAATCAACTGTCTGAATGGTAACTTTAACGGAACTTTGAAATTCATTATCCACTTTCAATCGATCGAATGGAAATTGCCAATAACACAGTTGACCGGGAACAGAAAAACAAGGTCGATTGATCATCGAGTTCAACAACGGCCAAAAGAGAGTCAAGTTGGAACAGTCAAGTGTACAACATGATCGTCCTCTAATGGATATCCAACAGCGAGATAATTGATAATGCGTTTCCAATACTCTCCATTAAATTGTAAATGAATTCCGATACCGATGTCGCAAACACCTGATAGTTTTTCTCTTAATCATTCAATATATGGTTCATTTTGTCAATCAAATTTCTCTATGGTCATATCTGAAGAGGGGTGCAGGCTACAACTGCGCTGAACACGTCCGAGCTTCATACAGACAGAAATCGGTGCGCTTCTATCGCACTCTGTTGGGGCCATTTTCCAAGACCAGCGGTGTTTACGAAGGTTTTTCAGTATCACCAGTCTTCTATAGGTATCACTGCTCATATCACACTGTACGTACGGCCATGTGACAGATAAGGTCACATGTGGACGGTACACTAACAACTTTGGACAGGCACAGTCGAGGCAACCGAGCCCACAACCGATTTGCAGCCAACGCCGATCACATCAGACAAAGGATTCTTTAACATCCCGACCGACAACTTGGAGACAGCATCGAAGCGAATACTTTGGAGGTATCGAAGGTCTCCCAGGTAACGAACATTGCGAGTTGAATTACGTTGATGACGTCTTCTCAGTTTGCGACAACTAATAGGAAGCCTAAAATTTCTAGACAAGTTGAATATACCCGTTAGTCGGTAATGAGATATACTTTGCAGATTAGGATCCTGAGTTACAACTAGAAGAAGCCTGTACATGCACCCAAACATGACGCTGGCGTGACAGAGATAAATACATTCGTCTACCTCCATCGTTGCGTTCGTGTTGATGAAAATGCAGGTGAAGAGGCTAACAGTCACATTTCAAATATCAAAATATACTTTGCAAACCTGAGCTAAAGTGGCGGTTAGAGGATAGGGACCTTTCCATCATACGGCTAGCATACGAAGAAAGTGCGAGTCATCTCACGCTATACTGATGCTTAACAGGGCCACACACGAGCGTGAGATGATCATACATTCCTCGTTTTTGACATTTGCTGCTTGCACACAACTGCTCGTTCAAAGTGAAATCCTCGTCACAACGAGACTGGACCTTGACGCGTGTGACGGCTTGCGCATCTCGATGACCTATTGGGCTAAACTGGACGGTGTGGCCACCACACCGACAGTCACTCATACCAGGCAGACCAATGGGTAGATATCGGACGAACTGTCCTCCTCGTCCTCTAAACCGAAAGATAGAAGAAGGTTGGCATCTTCTTACAGTATCAGTTCTGGTACATTGCCACTCAACCGCTGCCTTGCGGTACAGGCTTTTGAGCCAAAGGCTTTGGTTGAGAACCCTAATCGTTCTCCTGTCTAGGTCTGGGCGTCCTGGCAGTATCTCAGCCCACACACAACCATGAATATTCACAACACTAAATCCATACTGCATCGGCCGTCTCGCAGTATAAACCGGGTCGCCCTATCTGCTGCATACAGCAGGGTGGATAGGCGAAAACATGCTACTGCTGACCCCTCCCCCACTGTCCTATCAAATTTAGCTCTCAGGCCCCTCCCGACCTCCATTTCTGGTGATTACTCTACAGGTCCCACAATAGATATAGCTAATCATAGTAACACTGTGCCGATAAGTCCTATCTCTTACCATTCAGCCCCAGGCCCCTTTCGTCCCTTGCTTAGAATGTGAATTAATATAGGTGCCTTCAGCGTTCGCACTCTAAAACAGATTCAAAAAAGGGCAGGAACGAAATTAACTAAATTACTATATCCCAATGCTCAGTTACTACCTCTTGTGAGCAATGTCCAGGTTGCCCGATTGTCTACAGACGAGATGCAGCAAATGTCCTGTTAACCCCAACCGATGGACCCACACTGCTGAACAATGTATGCAACAAAAATATATCAGCCAAAACCTCTAGCTTTAAGTAAAGATACACCGTCCGCGTTCCTGTTCCTGTTTTATTAACTAGGAATTGTAAAGCAGCATTTTCCCGAAACAAATTTTAGTAGAGCAGTCAAAAACGTAAATGCGCACGATTTATGGCCTGGCAAATTTCTCTGCATATTATCAAGTGCGTACTACAGAACAGGAGATTATAAAGCGGAAAACAGGGGTCAAATGTGAAACTAAACATATAAGGGAAACATACGGCGGAGTTATTCGCCAATCAGTCAATTACATCGTTGTCATGGCAGCGATAAACTGACAAGAGTTTTTCTGCACACACAGAGGTGGACACCAACGTCTCAGAGCAACTGCCTCAGCATATCGTAACAATCGGGGCTTATCAGTTGCATAAACAACTGTGAATGCCTGCGTGGGGTCCACCTGGTGATGGCTCTCCAGGAGATGACGAGCGATCGCTGATGCCGGTGGTTTGTGTGGCGGTTGCTGGGTGCACACATGGGTATCGGTATGCATCTGCGTCACGTTTCCTCACCCATGCTGGGATGTGCTCCGAGATCTGAAACTTCAGCTGCCGTTCCGTCATGGCCAATGTGTGTGCAGAAAGACTCTTTTGTTAGTTTATCACTCCCATGGTGATGATTAGCGAACAGATCCACCGTGTATTTCCCTTATATGTCTAGTTTCATATTTCACATTTGACCCCTGACTTCCGCTTTATAATCTCCTGTTCTGTAGTACG
>LOND01000103.1:115160-136546 GCA_014220965.1 Paragonimus kellicotti | reverse complement strand
CAGCACCTTCTGTGCACACAAAACTGGCCAATGTTGTTTGACTAGCATTCCCTCGCTAATCGCTAACAGTTTCCGGTTGCGATTACGTAACAATGGTCGGAACGACTTGACGGCCAACTAGGTGCCTGATTGCCAAGATGTGTTTGGCGATCGATGAGGCCGGGGTCTTCGAGCTTGTTACAGTCAGCATGTCGTTTTCTTGATATTGCAGTTGATAACCTCTCAGGAGTGTGCTCCGTCATACGCTGATGCAAGCGCCGATCTGTCCTGCCTATGTAGACGTCATTGCAACTGCAATTGAACTGGTATATTACGTAGGAGACTGACTGATCGGTTGATTGTGTATCACCGCCATGAAGAGTAGTTGGGCAGCTGGGTAGTGCGTTGCAACGCCGACATCAATTTGTGACTAATGTTGTTGGTCAGGTGGTCACCCTTGAATTGGATTTGCAGAAATATGTTCTTCTCCGCACTGCAGCTTATCACTTTTGGTTCTTTCTTTTTACTGTGGATATCCACAAACTTTTCAGGATAGCCGTTATCCACCAGCGTTTTCTTAATAAACTCTTCTTTCTCCAATCGATCTGCAGTGCAAATCATTCTGGCTCTGTGAAATAACGTTTTCACTAGCCCTCGTTTATAAGCAATAGGTGCGAAGCTGGAGGACTGAAAACACTGTTCATTCCATGTTGGCTTTTGATAAACATCGTTGCCATGTACCATCTTGACGTCTGGTTATAAGAATGTCTAAGAACGGCAAGCAATTATTAACCTCCACCTCATAAGATACAGAGAGGTTTGGGTGGACGGAGTTCAAATAGTTATAAAATGAAGTAAAAGCACATTCATCAGTAAAACTAAAATGTCGTCCACATAACGTTTGTAAAGCAGGACCCCGAAATCCTTTCTTGAAATTGCCTTTCAAGCATTCCCAAAAATACATCCGCCAATATAGGACCCAGTGGGCTAC
The DNA here is from genome assembly GCA_014220965.1 of Paragonimus kellicotti. Taxonomy (NCBI): domain Eukaryota; kingdom Metazoa; phylum Platyhelminthes; class Trematoda; order Plagiorchiida; family Troglotrematidae; genus Paragonimus; species Paragonimus kellicotti. Next base: position 135,576 of record LOND01000103.1, on the reverse strand, counting down.
CCATAGCTACACCATCAATCTGTCTATAGTTAACACCTTCGAATTCAAACGGAATGTTTTCTGTACAAGCAAAAATGAGATCCTTAAGAAGATCTAATGGAATACCTAAAGAAGATCTAAATTTACATTCTGACTGGAAATAAAATCATAAAAATTCAACAGTTTCACGCAGCAGTACGCTAGTAAATAAACAGTTTATGTCGACCGACTACATCATCTGTGGATATAATTGTTCTCCAGAATTTCTGCTAGCTCAAAGGGTGCAGTTTGTATAAAATTTTATAGTCTTACGTTGACGACTGATGAGAGTAAATTTCTGAAAAAGTTTGGTCATATACTCTCATGGAGATTCGGGGTTTGCGGGAGTGAGCGTCCTTGATTTTCATGACTAAAAAATCCTACAACCTAAAACGATCTGTGATATCATCCGATGTGCACGACTGAACGAAAACACTGGTGTTCAAAGATCTCAGTGTCCAACATCCTTGATATTTGGCAGGCACGGCTGGAAGCCGCTATCTAAAACCCCACCGACCGTAGCCCAATAAGCGTGGCACTTGAATTCGAATAACGTCTCCCTGAAATCAAAGATGTCAAGTTACAGATGATTACTTCAGTCTTGTAACTACACTTTACTCCATAACTATGTGAATATCAGATTGTCCCGCATACCTCGCTACATGCATACGCATGCAAAAATTACAGCTTGAGGTGCACTAATTTCCAACAGTTCAAAAAATAACTGAAATTGATGCAGTATATCAAAATTGTTCCAAATCATACTTATATCGACATCCCAACTCAAAGCCGATTGTGGAGTTCTAAAATGGAAGGCAAGCTCTATTTCTTTTGGGAATAGCTAAGTATCGTTCGTGCATGCAAGTTATCAAGAGATGCAGGTACGGTTGTGAAATTCCAATTCAATCTTTTTGGATAGAATCTGTCAGCTCAAATTTCGACGTTGACGCACGCTCGTTTAAGCCTAACCAACAAAACTCATAGGTCCTTTATGTGGCTAAGATCTGGACAACGCGGGCGGAGTCATTGGATTGACGCTCTGCTGTGCGATTCGCACTTTAGCCAGAATGCGTTGAACAATTAATTTGTTGATATGTCCCATTAACAGTAGGTCTTCAGCCCAAGAATGAGAGAAAACGATACGAAACGAAGAGTATGTAAAATTATACACATCGATTCTCTTACAAGCAAAACAATTGGCACCAAACGCTAATAATAAGGACACTCCAGATCATTAAGTAGTCACTTCCAGATAGGTGCCGACAATGCAATATTGGACCCTTTGTCAAATCACATCAGTACCGCACTCATCCAACAGGTTCATCGAAACTGAAGAATATTTCAATTAAACTGTCCACGACAAACGCTCCTTTGTTCATAGGAATAGTCAAGTTTCGTGATAATCATCCGATTATGGAGTCTCTCTCTTTTTCTGCTAACAGGAAATGAAACATTTTTTTGAAATCCAGTGAACGCTTGCCCTTGAGCAACTGAACTTCAACTGTCTTTTGGTACTGTCTACACTCAATAGGCCGTTCAAAGCCCACAGTGCTACTGTTATACGAGTATGAGCTTAAAAAGCTTTCATTCGACCGCTTCGCATCTTTCTTTTGGTACTGTCTACACTCAATAGGCCGTTCAAAGCCCACAGTGCTACTGTTATACGAGTATGAGCTTAAAAAGCTTTCATTCGACCGCTTCACATCGGTATAAAGAAACTGTTACACCTAGCGATATCACAATGGTCTATCTGAATCTCACTGAACGCCAGAATACTACCACTGTCAATCTGTGCAAGCTGTTACTAGGACGTACATCACAATACAAAGTAAGTTGCCCACAAACCAAAGTCACTCACGGTCGATAACTGAACGGTGCTTAGACCGTGCTCGACGTGGCCATATGGTAATAAGTCTGCATACCGTGAATGAAACAACAAATCGAAAAATGGAGGCCATATTTCGTTTCACGGCACTTTGAAGTGAAGTGTTAGTATGACCGTAAAACAAGGCAATTTCGAATTAACACACACTCGATTTTTTTCTGATGGTTGAAAAATAACATCAAATTATGCGAGGTTTTTAAGCGCATGTGCGTATAAAGAAGTTTGATACTTGTAGAAATAAGCAATATCTAACAAGTTTGGTGTCCGTATAATTAAGATAGAGTACACAAGCTTCGGCCTCCGTCAAAACAATTAAGCAATTTCATTATACTACAAGCAGAGCGACACAGAAAAGTTATCTGTCAACAAAACGGAAAGGAGAAAGAAGCACGGAAGTCACACGAATGTGGGTTCACAACGTTCTATTAGTCATTTACATAATTTACGACAAAAAGTTGATAAGCTGGCGTGCGATCTACGATTGGCTGAAGAGATCCATTGGTTAGAGAATGTTACATAAAACAACCACATCAAGTGTGCGACTGATTCGAGGGAGTCGTCGCGGTACATAACATTGCCATATTACTTACTTTATCAATGATAGAAGCGTCTTCATCACGTTCCTGTGGAAACAACTGACTTGGGAGATCCACAACAAACCAAGGATGGCGACGAATTTCATCAATTGTGGCCCGTTTAATCGGATCCACCGTAATCATACGACGGAGCAAATCACGAACCTAGAGGAGAAGAGGGAACGATGAACTTGTAACGTAAAGCATGCGTATACGTTTCGGTCGTGGAAACGACCTCTGATGCACATGAATGTCCTTAATTTGATTTCTGTTGCATCATCTACTCTAAACCAGAAGGATATACGATGAACAAAAACAGTTTACTGTCTTACATGAGGCGGATAGAAAAACAGAAAATATTCCAGAGGTAACAAATAGCCCGCACATATACCATTATTGTATCCAAAAGCGTCAGACGAGGACACCGACTTTCTATACTGAGTGTTGAATGCTTATCCAAATGTAGGAGGACTAGTGATGGCCCAGTCACAAATTACATACAAATCCACTTTAATCATTCACAAATAGGAATTTGCGTGCACGCATTGGAACTGTTGGAAAACAGTTCAGAAATTTCGTAAATTGTGCCACCTCAAAAATTCGTGAATCTGCACGGAAGAAAGAACGGTTTGATGTCTGAAAGAGTTACTGAGTTGCATACAATTCAAGGGAACTCATGTAAAAAAAAATAAAGGAAAGAGGTAATGGATTAAAAGAGTTCAACTTACAATCCATTCTTCGCACTCAACAACTGAACAGCGGAGAAAACTATGGAGACATTAAACGATTTATTATTGCTAGTGATAATAATGAACTAAAGCGGAAAAACTAAAGATAATGGTAACCACTGCGTGAGCTTGTGGTTCCAACAATTCAAACATTACCAACATGGTTTGCATACTAGAATATTTAGTTGAGCATAGCGTTTTGTCGTGACAGTAGTGGCATGTGTGAGATACAAATGAGTTTCTCCAAGTGTTGTGACCGCAAAAGACGCTTGGCCTGCAAAGTTCGTTTATTGCACGAACTCCTCGTACAGGTTATGTTAAACATGGGACCACGAACACGTACACTCATTTGCACGGCTGACGTGCATTCACACACATTGGGTAGCAGTACGTTGTCATTCGCCCTGGTGGCACTTCCCCCATAGTGCGTACACACTATTCCGATAGTCGCTTCTGGTCCGTCGTCTTCCTCTTTCCTGGCGTTGAGGCTTGCCCTTTAGTTCCTGAATGTCGCTTGTGAGTAGTATACTACTCACAAACGAAGACTGCCTGTTATACAACACTAGTAAAATTGTGTGAACAGGTTTAAAAAGCATAAAAGATTCCGGATGGGTAAGAGATGAAAAAATAAGCGTTCCAGGCGATACTGCTTTCAACGATCGTGATGAACAGAAGTAAAGCTATCCAAATAAGTAAGATATACGCGATCTCGATCCGAAGAGTTAGTGAACAGCATTCATCTATTTTGGGGAGCAACGGGTCACTGGATCTTCGGGAAACCGACTATCTGTGGCAAAAACCTGAGCAGATTATGCGAAAATGTGCAGCTTTTCAGTTGCAAGAATCCTGTTTCTGGTGTCATACATATAATTCAAGGGGGACTAGACCAATACGTCCGACATCGAGTCGACCACAAGAATCCCAAAAAAAATGTCAGAACGCGCACCAAATTGTTTTATGGGACTTGTTCCTGATTAGGAACAAGTCTCATAATGGAACCTGCAACTAGAAGACGGTTGCCGTATACGTGATCGTCCATGGGCTCAAGACGCAACTCCGGTACGCTAGGGTGTGTAGCTATATTATCCGAACAATTTAACCGATTGCTAGCCGAGACTAGCAGACCCACCCAGTTCATGTGGTGAAAACGCATACACGTTCAACGTAGGTCAAATCTGGCTTTGTCGTGGCTCGAGATAACGTTTACTGAGATAGTGACGAGGAAAATGTTGAAAAACCAAATTACATAAGGGAGTCGGTAATCATCTAAAGATATATCTGTAGAATGATGTGCTCAGTAAAAGCATAAGAACAATACCAAACACGGAACAAACAAGAAAATTGCAAAAAGCATCTGTAACAACATAAACGTCAAGATGTCACCTGAAACGGGTCATGAGTGGATCACAGTCTATTGAGGAGAGGTTGGTTTAGAAGAAACAGTATTAAAAAGAGTGCGAAACTGAGTCTGGGCAAGTATGAGTTAGATCGTAGTGGCCTCAACAATGAAGTGGCATCGGCGATTCCAGTGAAAACGATTTACTTATGAACCAGAAGAACGAGGAGTGCGCAAAAGTAGTGTCGGGCGCGGTCACTCACAAGTGGTTTTTCACTTACGATCAGCAGCGACAAATGAAAGTGCAGAAGCACAAAAAATAAAAGAATGATACTGAAAATATAGGCATATATATAATAGCTTGTTGCTCATCAAACCTGCGGCAGACGAACAGTCTGCGCACAAAGATCCGGCTCATGACACGTGATAAGCAGCGCTCCAAATGACCTCAAAATGTTGCGAATGTGGTGATCGACAAACGACCTGAAAGGATTTGTTAGACCGATCCCTTGACCCGTCTCCAGCGGGTTTTCGACGCCCAAGTCCAACTTGTGCTGGTTCGCGGGACCACACAGAAGTGCGCAGCAAATTAGGTCCTCAATATAGTTGTGGGTGTGCTCCATCGTCGTGAAGCATACAGCTCCACAAATTTCGCCACCGCAAATTTCAAGTGAATCATAACAGTCTCTGCTGTTTGGAAGCTAGTTCAACAGTTTAACAATCACAAGTGCGTCTGAACGAATGAAGACGACTCGGAACTCACGCTTTTACAATACTACGAGATAGAAACAGGTACCGCTAGCATGTCCATGATGATACAATCAGATGGCGTAATGTAAGTAATCCAAGACGTAACTTCTTGTTCAGAAATGCGTGGCGAATGGAGGTAATCTCCATGGAAATACACAGAGTTCATTTACCACGCTGAATAACGGTGTCCAACAACATACAGCCATGTAGTCAGTAAGAATAGCCAAACGGAACCAAACACAAATCGGACTAGGTAGCTCGGAGAAGAGACAAGACTACGATGACCGCCTCAAAGAAGCCTGACACGCAACTGACCACTAGATCACGACAAGCGGTGACCCTGAATAAAGCAACCAATAGAATTCACGCCAACAACAGCGGAAACCAATAAAATGACGAGTATGGGGAACGCGTCAAACGCACGGAACGCCCGATCGGTGTCGGGGACAGACATGAACACATCACAAATGTTTAGACGATTTAGGGCACCATCTTGTGAGAGAATTCCATTTTCGTCTAAGAAAGTCCCTACGATTACATCAAAATTCCTCCAGGAACACCATCATCATCATCATATCAGCCATGAGCCTGACCAAAAGGTACTGTGGCTCGGGCTGCCGCTCACCTCAACAGTGACGTGGAATATCCTAGAAGAAAACGTTACTAAGGTTGAAAATTAATAGAAGTCTAAGCAAAAGAACTAGAAATGGTATGGATGCAGGTACGCCATTGACTGCGACACACCGCCATCTCGGATAGCGTCTCTAACCAGCGGTTTGAGTGATCACGAGGACCCCATCCAGGCAGGCGACACCTACCCACTTTACTCAGTGGAGCAGTCAGGGTTCTTCATATTTCGTGACCACGTTGTCGCTTGACCACCATGTGGTTTCACCCAACTGTTGGTGGTCTCAGTATATAATGCCCGGTACGGTAAACGCTCAGCTGGCATGCGGAGTACGTGACCTAACCATCGCAGGCTGTGCAACGTGAGTAGTTGACCGATCGATCGCGCATCCCGAGCGTTCCGGAATACGCGCCGGCGAACTGCCGCATTGCTCACGCGATCAGTCCACTTAATGTGGGCTATTTGGCGGAGACAACGATGGTCAAATACAGCAAGCTTGTTGATATCTTCCTTGCGAACAGGCCACGTCTCCGAACCATAGAGCAAAACAGAACGCACACAAGCATTATATACTCTTCCTTTCAGCGACAATCGAACGTCTTTTCGACGCCACAGATGACGCAGGTTGGCAAAGGCAACTCGTGCCTTTGCTATCCTCGCTGATATCTCATCAGCAATATTACAAGCTGACGAGATAGTGCTACCCAAGTATGTGAAACTGTCCACAGTCTCAAGCGGATTACCTGCAATAAAGAAAGTAGGAGTGGAAATGCCCCAGTCTTGAAGCAACACTTTGAAGGTGCGAAGCGCATTCCATACAAACCAGCCCGGTCACTCACCTTGTTCAGCATGGTCTGCATGTCTTCGGCAGAGGGGCTAAGTAAGACAATGTCGTCCGCATACTCCAGATCGGTCAACCGAGCGCCAGGAAGAAGCTCAACACCAAGTTCACTGGACTCCTTAAGCGCACCTTCCAGAATGTCGTCCATGACAAAATTGAACAAGAAGGGAAATCGGACACCCTTGACGAACACCACTAGAAGTGATGAACGCCCGAGACAGTTGTCCATAAACCTCACCCTGCTTGCAGAGTGAGCATACAGTGATCTCAACAGATTCACGTATTTCCCTGGTACTCCCTTGCGAAGAAGACAGTTCCAGAGAACGTTACGAGCAACTGAATCGAAAGCAGCCTTCAGGTCCAAAAAGACCACGACCGTCGGCTGCCTATAAGAGTGCCGATGTTCCAAGATCCGTCGCAAGGTAAAAATGTGGTCAACGCACCCTCGACCGGATCGGAATCCTGCCTGTTCTTCACGTATCTGACTTTCTCTGGGTTTAGTGAGCCGACGTAAAATGAGACCAGTGAGTAACTTGGACGCAACAGATACCAAACTGATGCCTCTGTGGTTGTCACATAGACTTCGGGCCCCCTTTTTGAAAACGGGAATTACTGTTGATAAGCACCAATCGCGAGGTACCTCTTCAGTCTCCCAAATCGTCTGGAGGAGTTTGTCAGTTCTGATATCAACCTCTTTCCGCCATCCTTGAAAAGAGAAGGGGAAAGAAGTTCAGGAACACCGCATCCACAAATACTGCGTTGTTTTCTGGTTCTCATCCTACTTTACGAAGATACTGTCTGTCGCAACATTGACGCTCACAAGACCGATGTGAAAAGCTGTGAACGCTGTGTTTAAGTCATTTACCCTGAAGCCCTGTCAACGATAGCTTTTAGTGACGACAAACTAGTATGCGTAACGACTTAAACATTCAGTTGCTTTTTCTTCTTCTATGATGCATCATTGTGTAGTATGTTGTAAGTGATGGAAGCAGACAAAATGATACTACAATCTTGAAAAAACGTAGTCTTTGATTTGGTTAGCAAATGAGGTTTTTTTAATTTATGAATAAATGTACGAGAAAAGGGAGCTAAACAATCAAAATCAAGAAGCTTACCCCCGAACTTAGAGTCTCCGGTAGGTGGAAATATCCCGCCTTGATCTTTTTGAATAGAGTGGGAATGTGTTCGTCGTCGAAAGGGAGCGTCCCACATAGCAACGCATACAAAATCACACCACAGGACCATACGTCCACTTCCGGACCGGCATACAGTTTACCGGAGATTACCTCAGGTGCTGCATAGTTGGGCGATCCACATGAGGTGCGTAAAAACTCGCCATCTTGCATCATATTCGAAAGACCTATGAACCGTTTACGGGAAACAAAGGTGGGTGATAACACATTATTATTAACGGAGTAGTAGATCACCTAGCTTATTGGTGGTGCGAGTGATAAACATTGATATTAACAAATGACAATGCTAAACAAGTTTACTTTACGTTGTGGGTTGGTTGGTTTACGGGCGCATCGATGTCCAAATTGTGTGAGCGAAAAGATATTTGGTTAGGAAATACCCAATGGTTTTTTAAAAAGACATTCCATCTGAACATTTGACTAACTAACTATGACGTTTCCGGGTGGCATACGTTCGGGGTGTCACAAGAATTGTCCGGCCTAGGCAACAGTGGCTGAAGTAAAATAGGATCAACTCAGCAACAGACTTTATTGTCATCACTGTCATTGGGCTATCTCGAGTTCATAGCCCACATATGCACACGTTCAGTGAAAGGCACGATGTCACAACTCAGATAGCGCCGAGAAAAACGAGTAAATAAGAAAAAATAGTGAGCTGTGTAGACGAGAAACTTTTCAGATGAGCGTCAATTACTACGATTTCGTGTCGTATCGGAAGGCATCTACAGGACCAACTCTTCTCCGAGGCACAAACGAGTTATCGCTGTTCCGACAAACCAGTCGACTCGGTTTTACTCCCATCACAAGATGATTGATGCTAAAGAACATCACGTCACAGATGACTAGGCCTGACCTGAGCTGCAGAGCAGACGTCTATGGGACTTTACCAAACTCAGTTTCTATCATAAGTGTTCGGTAATGTTCGCTGACGGCATCCCCCCTTACTTTCGTCATGGATGACGCCGGGTGATGAGCATTCTCGGAGTAACGAAACTCACCTAGATGACATACATGGGATGCGTTATGCGGATGGCATCGCTGCAATCTGAAACGACTCACATGTAACCCAAGACATTTCAAACAAGGAAGTGATATTAGTTCGATGATAAAAAGTGCGTTTCGTACCTCAAAAGAGCGAAAGTACTAGTTCAAACATAACAGCAGCCAGCGCCCATGCTCGCTGTTGACGGTAGTATGCTGGAACTAATGAATGATTGTCAACTTGGGTAGGTGCAGAGGTAGTTATGGGGGTGTGAGTAAGGCGATCAGCAGTGTCTATAAACCTATCGTGTGGCGACGGAAAAACATGAGCCTTTTTGCAGTGAAGTACTCCGCATCCCTTCGCCGTTTTGATACATGGTTGTAAAACTTGGTGTGTGCGAACTGGGTGCTCGCCGAATATTCGCCTTCGTCGCTGCTTGCAAATGACTAATCGTGCATGATGGAGTCACCATGTAGGCGGCGAGGACATCAGACAATAGCTCCTGAGAGATAACCTAGCGTGACATCTCGTTGTTGACTTCGAATGTTATCCACACGTCACTTCACAGCTTGATTCATACAGTCCTAGCGGCGAAACCCGGGATCGGCTGGAAAAGGAAGCACGGTGTTCACACAACTCTGTACCGGGGTTTGTTTCTATCGATTCAGAACACCTTTTCGAATAGGGACCAAAGAATGTGAAAAACCGTAGCTGGGGACACTGTCAAACATAGCTGGGAACTCTGCTGAGTGTCGCCCGTCTACGGAAACTTGTTATATTTTGAATATATTAACAATCAGTCTGTTCCGTGTTGGATGGCACTACATCACAGCCCACATCGCTTTTTCGTTATATCTACCTATGCTCTCGAATCTTTCATCAGAGGTACTCTCGTTCTGGTTGACTGAAATGCGCAGACGCTTTTGATGTCAACTTGATTTCCGAACCTAAAGTCGCGGGCAGGAGCAAAGTTTCTTAAACGTCACCAGAACAAACAACCCAATGGACTCGTTAAAAGTGTTGGTGTCGGACCTACCACTTTCGGATTCCTTGTGTAAGTCCCATCTCAATCGTTTCGTCTCGTTTACTCCTGGGACAACCTCCAATTCTGCCAATCGTTGAACACTTACTGCTTCACTGGATTGCAACGACCCATAAGTCTATATATAAGTCGAAAGATGTAGCGCTTAGAATGGACACTTAAACATCCCATTTTCAAGCAAACAACCCAGAAGAACAGTTCAGTCAGCAGAATTGAGAGCCACCCTGCTGTTTGAAAACATAGTTAACATTGTTGCCTACTGGAAAGCGTGACGACGTTCCAGTAGCTGCAAGGAGGATTGAGACTTGATTAATGTATTCACGGCAAGCACAAAATTCACCCTGCTTTCCGCGATGCCACCATTGAGTTTTCGGATAACATGCGCAACAGAACGGGCACCAGCAGTTTACGCATCCTTAAAGAAGGATGAAATAAAATTGTCTGAACCAAGTGCCCTATACCAACTGTGAATTAACATTTCTTTTCGGACCTCTTGGTGTAGCAAAGTCTGCGACCAGAGAGCACTAGGCAAAATAGCTGAAGTAGGGAGTCCGTCACAGTTCCATGGTAAGTGTTTTACCCAGTTTTAGGTGCCATCGCAGACTGTGTATTGATGAACTGCCTGGTTCGCAAACTAGTTTACCAACACCGGGCATTCTGGCATCAGCGGCTAGGATAAGACGGAATAATATCCGGAAACTTCCGGACACAGCTTCTAAGTCCACCAAAGTTACACATTCTGACTATTTCTTGTGGATTTTTTTTCGGCCTTTACGACAATGATCGACATACGTTAACGCCTTTGGAAGTATACATCGCAACTTAATGGGGCATCTCTGGCGACCGAAGTGTATCTCTCTGATGCTTAAAGGTCGCGTATATAAGGCGACAGTGAGGGCTGTATTACTTTACGGCAGCGAAACTTGGCCGCTCAGAGTAGAAGACGTGAACCGTCTTCAGGTATTTGACCACCGATGTCTGCGTTCAATCGCTCGTATCGGGTGGCACCAGCGAGTAAGCAACGAGGAGGTTAGGAAGCGGGTGTTTGGCACTGATTGTCAAACGAGCTACATTTGCACAGACTTAGATGGTTAGGTCATGTACTAAGGATGCCAGCTAGTCGTTTGCCACACCGAGCACTGTTTGCGACGCTGCGGCCGACTGGCGCAAGGTGCGAGGTGGACAGATGATGACCTGGCGTAGACAAATGAAATCGTTCACGAAGGGGTTGGTCACTGTAGGTCGGGTTCGTCTCCCGGGCTGGGGCCCTCGCGACTCACAGAGTCGGTGGCTTGAGACGTTAGGTGAGATGGCGGCTAATCGAGCTCAGTGGCGTGAATGTTGTCGTTGTTTGGCCGAGTTGTCTGTGAAGTGAGTGCACTTAATGATGCGGGCAGTGAAAGCCGTAAGGAAGCTGTCTTGCTGATGACGCCTTACTTTCACTTACAGCTCGGTTGTTTGTTTGCAAGGTGTAGGCGCCTTGATGTTGTATGTTTGAATATAGACGTAGCTATTTTTAGTAGTTAGGTCCCTTCTCGTTTCTCTTTTGTCCTCTTCCCTCTTTGCAACTTTTTTTCTAACCTGGTTGTGTGGTAGTCAAGCATCAGTGTGAACTACTGATGTATTGTTGTCTATGATGATGACTGTTGCGTGTAGTGGATGTACTCGAAGCTACATCGGGCTTTTGGGTGATACCGGATGTTTTTCGACCGTATTGGATAATACGCCGGCGGTCACGGTCAACCGTTGGGCGATCGGAGTGCTCTTTGTTTGAGGGTACCTTTTCTAACCCCCTTCTTCCTGATACGGAAGACAGCAGTGCCGCAACTATAAAAATAGTTCTGCTGTATGCCCATAGGATCGTGCCTCACTACCTAAGCACTCCTACGCGGTCAGTAGTGCGACATACAATCCTATGAGTGTAACTGCTTTTCGTCTGGCTGCTCCCCTTTGGCCTGTCTGACAGGGTTGAACCTGGAAGGACCGGAGTCCTAGTCAGCATAGCCCGCCGGATCAAAACAGCACACAAGCCCGACCACCTCGTCAAGGTAGCAGTATAGATCGGAGCTTCAGAGTCTGTGTTAATGTGTGGAAGAAACCATGTCAGAAGGTGATGAGGATGTCAATCGTGTGCGTCTTCGAGCGTCAGTATACCTGAATAAAAGGGATTTCTACTATGCAGCTACTGCTACCTGTTGTTCTGTATGCATTAAAGTACTCATATTGAGGGCCGCTGTTTACAAGTCGTGCGAGATCGTAGAACAATGGTAGCAGCAGACGTGGCGTGGTTTGATGCGTTCGGAAAAGTGGCTGTGCCACCAATAAGAGCAATTAGGCTCTGACTTTTATTAGAAGTATCGCATCAACATTCAACGCAGTTGTCGTGCCAACATTTAGTTTTGTACTACCAAATAGTGTTCAAAAAAAGGAAGGAGATTTAAGATTGTCAGTGGAGATTGTGAATGTGTGCAGACGGGGAACCACTGCGACCAGTCACATCGAAATTCCAATCTGATAATTTGGAGATGATTAACTCAGCAGTTCATAGGCTGTACACCTCCATGTTGTCCAAAGTGGGGTACAAAGTTGACTTCGGAGTTCTCACCCCGAGCTTTTGGTCAACCGATCGGTCTGTAAGACAGCAAAATGCTGTTGAAAATTCGTGATCAACTTGGGCCGATAACCAGTGCGTCCGTTCGTGCGCTCTTCGAATGGTATCCAGCCCTCGGCTTGTATCTGTTGGTGTATACACAGACAAAACAAACAGCCCTTTGATCATATTACAGTTTGCTTAGTCTATCTGAAGTTTTAAATCACACTCTGAAAAGCCTACTACCAACTGAGGTCCAGTTCAATGAAAGTCTAATGGACCGTCTGTCTACACACATTATCAACGGAGATTTTAATTACATTTTGTTCTCTTTTCTACAGCTGCCAAGTTTATGAAGCCCAATCCACTGGCAACAAATTCACATTCAGTCGTTTGCTTGTTTGCCGAGTATATTGCAAGTTTTCGTGACAATTTCAAAATAAAATGTTTTTTTTGCAGCCGGAACGTCTCGATGTTGATTCACGCTGCACATCTTTGAAACAATAAACTCGTTGGCTCCGTTCGCTTACCAACTTCCATACACTTGGAAACACCAACTCAGTAAACTGGACACTCTCATCTCTGTCTGCTTATGAATACTTTACAGATCGAAAAGCTTTCGAAGACGTATATGCAACCCTGAAACGAAGTACTTGCCCGTCACCTTCTGACAACATGCAAACAAGAGAACAGACGGACTTTCGGCTAGCTCCTTCAAAAACTGCGGTCACCGATCAAGAACTGCAAATTCAGGCCTGTTACTAAATGAACAAAATAAAAAGGACGCAATCAGAGAAGCGTTCACGAACAGAGTGCAATCTGACAGTGTAAGTCAAAGACTTTTAGAGAATAGGTTCTTAGACCTACGGTCTACTTTTGAACAGGTCCAGATTCTTGCAATAGTTCATCAGCAAACTTAGATCTCCAGTCAACCTTCCTTTTCGGCACCGTTTCAGATTCGAGTCCCGAAGCATCACCAGAACCTTGTAGTCTCAACCTTCAAAGGAAAACGCATCGGTGGTCGCAGGTAGCAATTGCTACTTTTGTGATCGTTTCGCAAAAGGTGTATAAAGGATGTGGTAAAATGGGCAAATACCGGAAACGTGCCGTTCAGCAACATCATTTAAGGACGTTACATCAGCCGGCAAATCGCTGCTTTTCTTTACAACTGTTGTGGTTGCTTCATCCCATCTCTCGAAGGCTGGCACTGAAAAATCAGTAAACGAAATACCTTTACAAGTCTTGAAAGCATCGGATTTTCTGACAGCTACGTTTTGAGCTCTGTCGTCCGGACCAATCAATGGAGAACCAAAAGTTATGCAATACAATAATCACGACCTCTACTTGACTAAACAGCCGTCAAGAAAATCACTGCTGCGTTAGTATACCTTACATGGACGGCCATTTCGACCGAATCAAGCTTTCTGTACTACCTAATCTTCGCTCCTAAGACATGATTCGCTCGGATTTCACGAAGAATCTGGGATTCCATTTACCAGCAAGGATCCGCCGTTTTTATACGGCCTAATTGCAACGCGCATCAGACTTTACATTCTGTTAGGAAATTTGATGCCCTACTGTAAACCGCTTGCAACTACGTGGCGACAAAATACGACAAGTTCATTCGATCGGAAAGTGAGACACCCCCGAGATACCGTATTGCTGAGTCTTCGCCTTCTCATTGATGTGTTCAAGTACTGACTACGAACAAATGGTATAAAAATGAAGGCGAATGGTGATAGATCAATGTCTGACCACTGATCCGTACAATCAACTCAAAGCTTACTCTCCACCAAAAATGGACACACGAATCGAGAAAACATAAGTATACTATTTTGAGCGTCCTGGATTTACAGAGAACATATCAGCAAGCATACGTTAAAGAAGAGGAACCATACACTACATTCGAAGTTTGTTAAAACCTCTATCAATTTTGTCGTATATCGTTTGGAGTGGCCGATGTCACATCACATTTGCTTACATGGAAAATATAACTGTGACCTGAATGCCGAGGACCAAGACAAACTTTACAGGGATCCCCGACGTTATCAAAGAGTATGTTTCATTCATTTACAACGACTATGAGTATGACGAGAAGGTACTGTGTCTTGGGCCGAAGCTTACCGAATCAGCAATATGAGACAACCTACAGGAAAATATACAAAAAGGGATCAATGTGATGAAAAGGCTAAGCAGAACTGGAAAGAGTATTATAGATACGCCATTGACTGTGGCAGACAGCCATCTCGGATAGGGTTTCCAAGTCACCGACTTGAGTGATCACGAGGATCCCAGCCAGGCAGGCGACACCTATCCACTTCTGCTCAGTGGGACAGTCAGAGCCCTTATCCTTCATGATCACGTAGATGTTTGACCACCACGTGGATCTTACCCAAGCCGTTGGCGGTCTCAGTATACAATGCCCAGTACGATAAACGGTCAGCTGGCAAGCGGACAATGTGACACTACTACCACAGACTACAACCCTAGTTCACCAGTTGAACGCGTATCTCAAGCATTCTCAGAAGGTGCCGGCGAACAACCGCATTTGTCACGCATTCAGTTCACTTAATGTGGGCTAACTGGCGGAGACAACGATGGTCAAATACAGCAAGCTTGTTGATATCTTCCTTGCGAACAGGCCACGTCTCCGAACCATAGAGCAAAACAGAACGCACACAAACATTATACACCTTTATTTACAGCGATGATCGGACAAATGTTCAAATCCACTGATAACCCAAGTTGGGGAAGGTAACTCATGCCTTCGCCATCCCTGCTGACATCTTATCAGTAGCAGATGATGACGAGATGACGTTACCTGAATGTGCGAAACTGACCAGTTTTAAGAGGACTGGCCGCAGCAGAGAACTTGCGAGTGAAAATGCCTGTCTAGATCCAACATCTTGCACTCTGAAGGCGCAAAGTGAACTTGCAAATCAGCGAGAAATTTTGAACAGGTTAAGTAGACAAGAACCAGAAAGAATACAGCCGTCCCGAGATTTACCACTACCATGAGACAGAAATTCACGTGGTGTTGGTTTATCCAGTTTGTCAGTCATCATGGATCTTCCCCATTCCTGACCAAATGCAACTGGTCAAAAATCGAACATTCTCTCAGTGATAAGGTGTGTAGTGACCAGCGACTGTGTGGCTTCTTTAAGGATCCCGGCTGCAACCGTGTTTTCCTCGCTTGTTTGTTCTGTACGCATGATTCTGTGTACGTCTGCTATAGGAGGCCTGATATGAATTCAGTGCCACTTTCTTCAGTCGTGCAACTAATTGCACGCAGCGAATGCCTGCCATTTTCCTAACGACCCATCTGTCACTACATTCGAAGTCGCTCAACTCATACCTTTTCGAGCATTGTTTAACGCACTCAGAGATTCCACACATTTTTCGCTTGGAAAGCTTTTGAATGCCGCCGAGTAGGCTAGAGCCCACCTCGAGCTGTTTGGTTGCTGCCTGTGGTCCCAGACTGGCTAGCTCTAACTGCTTTACGCATTACCAAACGTCACTGGAAATATACGGTTTGTTTCCAAACCTTACTGCGTTCTCTAGTTCGATGCCTGTTGGGACTACGTTTCGACTGCTCTTCAGGAAAGGCGTTTTAAATTGTTAGTGGACGAGGGTCTAGCGCATACACACTTGTTCACTACAAAGGTGCCAGCACATTACTTCAGTCACTCAAAAGGGGTCCTTAAAAGAAACCGTCAACACTGTTGACCTTCAGGATTGGTGCTTCGGAGACACGCTCTCACTGCCATTTTAACGCGGAATGGAAGATTCGTTTTCCTACGAAACCTTGTCAACAACAGAACGGCGGCACCCCTCCGTCGAGAAGGAAGCATATGTTACTGTTGAAGCCACTAAAAAACCAGTACTTTTTACTGGGAATTAACTTTTTATTGCATAGTTCCCAGAAGTCTGTTGCGTCAAACGCATAAATTACGGCGTCATAACTTCGCAAACCTTAGATTGCCATGGAAAGCAACATTTACCCGATGAACGGAACCTACGTCAAAATACATCTGATCACAGTGCACACAGTTAATTGAGGTGAGACATGACAGCTACAAGGAAGGTGACGCACTTGAGAGTGATCCACCACTTACCAAAGTCGGCGATTTTCACATTATGGTTGGAGTCTAGTAGGAGATTTTCCGGTTTGAGATCACGGTGGACAACTTTGTGCCGATGACAGTAAGCAACACCAGATATGATCTGTTGGAAGAACTTCCTAGCATCCTTCTCCAGCAATTTGCCAGATTTCACGATGAAATCGAAAAGTTCGCCTCCGCTAACAAACTCCATGATCATGAATATATCCGTGGGAGTACTTATCACCTGATAAAGTTTTATAATGTGTGGATGACGGAACAACCATAAATTGAGGATTTCTCGACGTAATTTTCCCGCAACGTCGAGAGCTTTGATCTTATCACGGTTCACAATTTTTACAGCCACTTGAACACCGGTAGATTTGTGAATTCCGACTTTTACTTTCCCAAACGTGCCAACTCCCAAGGTTTCGCCAATAATGTAATTGCCTATGCGAACTTCGGGAGTGCATTTGGAAGCACCACGCCTGCCTTCGGCCATATTTTTTAAAAAGACCGCGCTGGCAATGGTAGTTCATGGTCAGATTCAATGGTACGCCAAATCAATTTCAAAGGTTCAGTGAGGGAAGAAATAGGCACTAGCGATTCCAGCGAATCAGTGATTGATACGTGATTTCGGGGTAGAGGACCCGAGACACCTGGACCCAATCAGTTTGCATGTTTCGACATCCAGCTGTTCACTGTTGACCTGAAAGGGTGTCAATGGAAACAAGAGGTAGCACCGCTCCTGGGGGCTACGAAGTGCACCATCAATGGAGTAGCTTTCGATTGCACAGTGTCTGGAATGAGTAGAAACCTAATAACACTCCGAAACGATCTCTAGAAGAGCAACCGACAACGTCAGAAGGAAGGTCACTATGTAGCGTTTTATGAAGTATTTTGTACTTCATTTTCATTGTTCTTCACACTTTTCACCTTTCTCAATTTCACATCTACACTCGATGTTTAAATCATGTGAATCGACTGAATCAATTATCACAAATAAAATTTTCATCTCCAAGGTTCTCTGTGTTCAGCGCCGCTTATGCACAGATTTTTGGAGAGTTAGAGGTTAACGGAATCAACCGTCTATTTCAGCACATCTCCGTATTTATCTGTTGTCAAAATTATCGCCGTGGTGACGTCAAAATCACCTGGGAGCTGCACGGCAGATTGTGCCCATTGGATATCTCATTCGGTGTAGTGGAACCCTAAACCAACGCACCTTCACGAACTACTGTGAGTCTGTCTCTTTTGTTTTCATTACATTTTTGCTTCGTTTTCGTGTTCAAGCTTTACATAGTGTTTAGATCCACCACACTCTATTGATTCATAACGCCGTAGAGAAAGAACTGTTGGCTGATAAAGGTCAGATGTCGGAGATTATAGAACTTCCTATTATGATCTTTTTGACAAGTATCAGCCGTTGTAGTGAGTAATTGCCGCATAAGTCCTGCCCTTGAATAATGTGTGTAAGAATAAAGTCATGGAAGAAACTTCAAAAGTATATAGAGATTGAGAATTTTAAGCCGCAACTCCTGAGAGAAATGTCCCAGATCAGAAAGCGTTTCAGTGCCTTTGCACTTAATACGATCAATGGTGAATAAACACTTCCACGGGGTGGTAAATATGACTTGACTAGTACAGCCAAGCAAGAACCGGCTATTCGGTAAATCGACTGTATGATGTTCCACGGTCGAAACCAGTTGAAAACGGTCATTTGGGATTTTTCAAATGATCACTGAAGTATTAACTGGCATTTTTTATGGACAACTATAGACTTTTTTGAGTGCAATAGTTGTGCTGCAATGAGAAAAATCTCAATGGCGAAAGTTAACGACTGTCGTGGAACTTACTTCAAACGTAGTATCCTGAATTTAGTTCCCTGCTCTATGGTTCGTATGTCCGAAGTTTCCTCAGCCTTCCACCAACGCGAGCCGGGAGTCGTGATGAGAAGACAGCGAGTCTGTAACCAAACTTGATCTACTGAGTCTTAAGCGAACTTCAATGCAACAAGTAAAGGCGTCAGGAAGTTAGACGTGAGTGGACTCTAAGTACAACCGTCAAAGACGGCGAATGTCAAGGGAACTCCAGTTGACCTCAAGAACTCAAACGACCGTCAGACTGGTTGAGTGGCGTTCTCAGAGGCAATAGCTAAACCACTACTATCATAGGAAATGAAGTCCACAGCAGTAACAAATACGGTGGTACATTTTGAGTCTAAGATTTGGGGGACGCTGAAGGGGATCTCACTACAGTAATCGCGGTGAATGTTGTGTTGTTCTCAGACGCCAACTGTAGCAAGATCTTGAATGTTTCCTCCAGCGTAAGACGCGTGTTTTGAAGTTTGAAACCGTACCAAATGAAGGAATGCCGCTCTCATGATTCACATATCCACTGGTAGTGGTCCATGCCTGAACTATCATTCACCGCAGAACAGCGGACGCATGGCATACGCAGTTCACGCGGTTTTTAATACACCGCCAACTCGATTAGCATCACCTTGGCATTCGCAAACAATTGATTTTGCTTGCAGTCTTGGGGTTAGTCTAAGCTGCTGTCTTCAAAACACCCATGAGGCTACAGCCCTAAGCCTAGCCAATACGCCCTCCAACGTGGGACGACGTCTATGCAATACATCGGTTCCGCTGATGATGTTGGCACTCAACCGACACGGAGTGCCACGTCCGCGCGAATTGCCGACAGTTTGTGTTGACCGACTCGACACAGCGTCTCTGTTTGCACCAACGATATAAACTACGTTCTACGGAACGTAGACAAGATGAACGAAATTATTTTCAGACGGAATACATAACGTCCAATTCAGACGCTTAGCTCATTGCAGTCAACATGAAATTTCCAACATCGCACACCCTTTTAGCACGGGGGCTGGCAGGTGGTGAAGTACCAACGGGATGGACAGTATAACTGTGAGCAGTAGTGCAATCGCCCGGCGCTGAAATATTACTAACATTGAACCACACTGATGACCCGTGGTCTGAAAAGCACGAAGGTACTGGAATATCACTCCGGGATTATGAACGGGAAATGTGGGCAGGCAAAAAATTGGAAAAACTACCGATAACCAACACTGTAGTCTTCAGTTGTCGAAAATAGGCCGACAGCCGTCTGAATCATGAGTAACCATGATGCGAAGATTGAACTGTTGCAGTTAAAATGGTACGAGTGAGAATCAATTTTATCGTCGGAGAAATAACGAGCGTTAAAATTGGCCATTAGTTGTCAAATAAGTGAGCACTGAGTTGTGTACAAATGACAAGTTACACCCAAACATAGTCAGTAAGCAATAAACTAGACAGCACGCAACTTGTCAATGATAGAATGGGACACCTTACCTATATTCAGACTGCTCCGTATGGACCGTAGACAGAAACAACCACGTGGTAACTTCAGGCGCAACCTTTCTGGGAGTGACATTTCGTCGGCCGGTTTTTACCACAAATACCGATGAGGAAGCAGACTAAACATATACTTCAGGTAGATAGATAATTCACAAATGTGGTGGTATAACCTTCCTTGGAATTTTCTTTGTTATTTAGCGAAATGCAATGTAAACACAATGTGGTCGGAAATTACAAATTCATTTGTCTCCCAAACCACGCGAAATTGAGCGTTTCTGCAAGATGGAAGTATGTGTTCCACCATGAAACTTTCGATGGAAGCATTTTCAGGACGCGGAAATCGATTACTAAGGCCAACGTGATGCCAGCATCGAATAAAGTAGGAA
>LOND01000103.1:86303-115060 GCA_014220965.1 Paragonimus kellicotti | reverse complement strand
ATTTTTCTCCACGAAAGTGCCAGTACGGGAAATTTTCAGGTGTGGCCTATTTTTCTCATTGCAGCACAACTATTGCACTCAAAAAAGTCTATAGTTGTCCATAAAAAATGCCAGTTAATACTTCAGTGATCATTTGAAAAATCCCAAATGACCGTTTTCAACTGGTTTCGACCGTGGAACATCATACTGGTTAACCCCACGATTACCGATCAACTGCTTAGAAATTAATAGGTGTCATAAATGACTGTACAGCTTCGTCGCTGGCAATTTTGGTAATCAAACAGAACGGAATAAGTCTCGTTTTGCGGGACAAACCAACCAAATTCAACTGTGTCCAATAATGACCTCAGAACCAGTAAATCAATATGTACAACTGAGTATGTTCGGTTGAGCGGCAAAATTAAGGAGTTTTAAACGAAGTGGCTAAACTGGAGCCTCAGGCATCAGAAACATCTGGGTAGAATTGTGCGACAAATCGAATAATAACGTGATTTACTTGCCGCTGAAATCCTCCCAGCTCATATGCGTCTTATGGATGATGTTGTCACTGTCTTGCTTCCCCACTGTTGGTCTGCTTACACCGTCGTCAGCCCAAACTTGACACATATGGCAGCTGTGCACCAGTGACCCTTTTCGAGATAAAAGGTAATATCCACGCCTCCCACTTCAGTCTCTCGGTCGACCGACGTCCAATTTCTCACGGATGAAAACCATTCTCCACGACTTCCACCCTACACTTCTTGCGCGGCAGAAGCGTCTAGCAGCTTGTTCAGGCAACGGTGTTCCATGGCCTGCTGTGAGATGTTGAGAGACAAACCACGTGAGGTGTGCATTGGTTTTTATAGTTCAACCTAAGGAGCTCATCATTCGGAATACCATCCAGAAGAATCGGGCAAACCACTCCTCAAAATCTTCGCTTCATTCCTCATAAAAACAGTGCAAATTGATCCATCCGAAGCAGAAAACACTGCCTTATCAAGCTCATGGTTCAGTGGTTTCTGGCAGCTTAATTGGCTATCACCAGTACGACGTTGCCTATCCGGAAGTCATGTTGTTGATTTTACTGCTCTTGTCGGGCTTGAAAATCGTGAGTTGCTTTTTTGTCCGCATTTTCCAAAATACCAATGCTAGACAATTAGCTTGTTTCCATCGCACCGTGCATCTTTCGGAGGGTTTTCTTGAGGTAGAATCCGACCTTTCCTCAACAAAGCAACAAGTAATTCGGCGACAACGTGGCAAAATTAATCGCCAGCCTAAAACAACGGAAGTTAGCGAATACTATATCGTCGTTCTACTTCAACTGATTATTTTGAAAGCGCCCCATCTTCTTGTGACTGCTCCACGTAAACTGTGTTCACAGTACGCCAAATAGACCTAATCAACGGCTCCATGACTTCACCTCTGTGACTGGCATATGAAGGATTGAAATGTCTCATAATAACTGTTTGTAATAGCATACGAATTACGTCATTCTTGTCCAGTCTCCAGTTCCAAAATTTGGGTTTCTCGTTAGCACCTTCAAAGTTCAAGCCTTTGTCTGATTTATTATCGGTTGGTGTTCCTCCTCCGGTAAACCGAATCGGCAACATAGGAAAGAAGTCGGTGCTCGTGGGCTGATGTACCTGTAAATGGACTGATCTAGATTGCAGGAAGAAAAGCGTGCAACCATATCTTCCCAAATGTCCAACTGCTCATCACCTTGAGTGGACCAAAATAACCCAAACCGACTGGCGAGAAGGGATGTCAACCAGGCTGCAATCTCACATAAGGGAATGGAACCATCAACTTTTTGCCAGTTATCGTATTCCGATGTTGGAAGAAAGCGCACCGGTTCGTGGCGTTTCTAACCGCCGAAGCAACGTGAAAGGTTTAAAACCGTTCAAAATTTGATACAAACTAGTGAAGCTTCTCAACGTGACCTTCTCTCAGATGAAAGTGACGGTTAACAGTGTCTGTCACTCGATGCACTCTGGGCGATATGACGGAAAGCTGTGGGTCGAATTCCAGAACCGAAATTAACGATCATCTGCTTATCCGGAAAACGCCGTCAATCACAACGGGCAGTTTATAAAGGCGACTTCCCTTCAATGTTCTCCTTTTCCAATGAGCACGAGAGTTAGACAAAACTGGCATTTTATTAGTCCTCTAGGTGGATTAGCCTGACACACCTGATTGTCGTGCACCAGACCGCCTACCAAGTACATAAAGCTTGGTAGACTCAAGACATGCCCAAGGGTGTGTACAAATCCGCACAAACCGCAGTTTCTGGAACAAGGCTTTGTGGAAGCGAAATTCAGTCTTTACAGGTTTCTTCTTCAACCCTCCTCTCTAACAGCTCTTGAATGGATGCTACTACGCTAAGAATACCCCCTTGAAACTAATCCAAATCTGTCTCGCGCCACCCTGGCGCCCTGGCGAGCCCGCCAAATGTCCAGTCGCGTCTTTGTGGGTTGGTCTGCTTTGCTTTCTTGGCCGATTCAAAATGGAGGTTGGAGAGTTAACTCATCACAATCTGCTCCAGCGTGGTTCAAACGCCGTACTGCAATTTTTAATACAAACGGACAACTGTGCCGTTCCATCGGTACTGTCTGGAACATGTTGAGCCTCTCTGAATAGTCTATGGATCCCAGATCTGGAAACATGATTCGGCCGTACACAGAGGTAATGTATTACGTGCTCTTCTTTACGTGCGCCGTTAATGTTGCCAAAACTATGCACTGTACATTAGTAACTGTCTTTCGAACCCTGCCCTGAAAATAGTGCGGAATGTGGAACATTCCTTGGCCGTAATCTACCATTCCCGCATTAAGGTAGTCATCAAATTGCTTTGTTAACTTGCAGTAGTTGATTCAACTCGCCCTTGAAACAAGTTAACTCGATCGTTAAAAAAACCAGCAGAATTCAGCAGAGGCGCTTTAACTTAACAATGATGAGGGCTGATAGCACAAATAGTACCCTTAATACTGGCGTCATCGCATAAAAAGTTGGTCAGCTGAAGCAGGTGGAAATATCAGTGCTAGAAAACTGTGTTTAAAATGGTACGAGTGAGAATCAATTTTATCGTCGGAGAAATAACGAGCGTTAAAATTGGCCATTAGTTGTCAAATAAGTGAGCACTGAGTTGTGTACAAATGACAAGTTACACCCAAACATAGTCAGTAAGCAATAAACTAGACAGCACGCAACTTGTCAATGATAGAATGGGACACCTTACCTATATTCAGACTGCTCCGTATGGACCGTAGACAGAAACAACCACGTGGTAACTTCAGGCGCAACCTTTCTGGGAGTGACATTTCGTCAGCCGGTTTTTACCACAAATACCGATGAGGAAGCAGACTAAACATATACTTCAGGTAGATAGATAATTCACAAATGTGGTGGTATAACCTTCCTTGGAATTTTCTTTGTTATTTGCGGGAAATGCCAATGTAATAACAATGTGGTCAAAATCTAAATAATCATCTTGTCTCCCAAACCACGCGAAAATTGAGCCGTTTCCGCAAGATGGCAGTATGTGTTTCACGATGAAACCTTTGGATGGAAACCAAAGCATACTGTTCAGGACGGAAGGTACCGATATACTAAGGCCACATGATTGCGCAGCAATCGAATAAAGCAGGAACATTTTTCTCCACGAAAGTGCCAGTACGGGAAATTTTCAGGTGTGGCCTATTTTTCTCATTGCAGCACAACTATTGCACTCAAAAAAGTCTATAGTTGTCCATAAAAAATGCCAGTTAATACTTCAGTGATCATTTGAAAAATCCCAAATGACCGTTTTCAACTGTTTCGTGACCGTGAACATCTAATACTGGTGACCCCACGATTACGATCAACTGCTTAGTAAATTATAGGTGTTCAATAAATAGTTCCAGCTTCTGTCGCGGCAATTTTGGTGAATCAAACAAACGGAATAGAGTCCGTTTGTGGGACACCGAACACAAATTTTCAACTGTGTCCATCTTAATTGAACCTTCAGAACCAGTAAATCAAATATTACAGCCTAGTAAATGTTCGGTTGAGCGGCAAAATTAAGGAGTTTTAAACAAAGTGGCTAAACTGGAGCCTCAGGCATCAGAAACATCTGGGTAGAATTGTGCGACAAATCGAATAATAACGTGATTTACTTGCCGCTGAAATTCTCCCAGCTCATATGCGTCTTATGGATGATGTTGTGTCGACCTGCCTTGGACGCCCGCGGGGTTACTTTATTTTCACGAAAATGACTCATCAGTACCAACGATAGAATAAGTTCTATTGTTTGCGAATTTCACCTGTTTTGCCGCAATAGAAGCGTTGTTTCTAAAATGTAGTTAACAGTCTGCTTGGACTTACCATGCTCAGTGCGTGGCGTATTCAATGGCGAAAGTTAACGACTGTCGTGGAACTTACTTCAAACGTAGTATCCTGAATTTAGTTCCCTGCTCTATGGTTCGTATGTCCGAAGTTTCCTCAGCCTTCCACCAACGCGAGCCGGGAGTCGTGATGAGAAGACAGCGAGTCTGTAACCAAACTTGATCTACTGAGTCTTAAGCGAACTTCAATGCAACAAGTAAAGGCGTCAGGAAGTTAGACGTGAGTGGACTCTAAGTACAACCGTCAAAGACGGCGAATGTCAAGGGAACTCCAGTTGACCTCAAGAACTCAAACGACCGTCAGACTGGTTGAGTGGCGTTCTCAGAGGCAATAGCTAAAACACTACTATCATAGGAAATGAAGTCCACAGCAGTAACAAATACGGTGGTACATTTTGAGTCTAAGA
Source organism: Paragonimus kellicotti (assembly GCA_014220965.1). NCBI lineage: Eukaryota > Metazoa > Platyhelminthes > Trematoda > Plagiorchiida > Troglotrematidae > Paragonimus > Paragonimus kellicotti. The sequence continues at coordinate 110,295 of LOND01000103.1, read as the reverse complement.
TTTGGGGGACGCTGAAGGGGATCTCACTACAGTAATCGCGGTGAATGTTGTGTTGTTCTCAGACGCCAACTGTAGCAAGATCTTGAATGTTTCCTCCAGCGTAAGACGCGTGTTTTGAAGTTTGAAACCGTACCAAATGAAGGAATGCCGCTCTCATGATTCACATATCCACTGGTAGTGGTCCATGCCTGAACTATCATTCACCGCAGAACAGCGGACGCATGGCATACGCAGTTCACGCGGTTTTTAATACACCGCCAACTCGATTAGCATCACCTTGGCATTCGCAAACAATTGATTTTGCTTGCAGTCTTGGGGTTAGTCTAAGACTGCTGTCTTCAAAACACCCATGAGGCTACAGCCCTAAGCCTAGCCAATACGCCCTCCAACGTGGGACGACGTCTATGCAATACATCGGTTCCGCTGATGATGTTGGCACTCAACCGACACGGAGTGCCACGTCCGCGCGAATTGCCGACAGTTTGTGTTGACCGACTCCGACACAGCGTCTCTGTTTGCAAACCCAACGATATAAACTACGTTCTACGGAACGTAGACAAGATGAACGAAATTATTTTCAGACGGAATACATAACGTCCAATTCAGACGCTTAGCTCATTGCAGTCAACATGAAATTTCCAACATCGCACACCCTTTTAGCACAGGGGCTGGCAGTTGGTGAAGTACCAACGGGATGGACAGTATAACTGTGAGCAGTAGTGCAATCGCCCGGCGCTGAAATATTACTAACATTGAACCACACTGATGACCCGTGGTCTGAAAAGCACGAAGGTACTGGAATATCACTCCGGGATTATGAACGGGAAATGTGGGCAGGCAAAAAATTGGAAAAACTACCGATAACCAACACTGTAGTCTTCAGTTGTCGAAAATAGGCCGACAGCCGTCTGAATCATGAGTAACCATGATGCGAAGATTGAACTGTTGCAGTTAAAATGGTACGAGTGAGAATCAATTTTATCGTCGGAGAAATAACGAGCGTTAAAATTGGCCATTAGTTGTCAAATAAGTGAGCACTGAGTTGTGTACAAATGACAAGTTACACCCAAACATAGTCAGTAAGCAATAAACTAGACAGCACGCAACTTGTCAATGATAGAATGGGACACCTTACCTATATTCAGACTGCTCCGTATGGACCGTAGACAGAAACAACCACGTGGTAACTTCAGGCGCAACCTTTCTGGGAGTGACATTTCGTCGGCCGGTTTTTACCACAAATACCGATGAGGAAGCAGACTAAACATATACTTCAGGTAGATAGATAATTCACAAATGTGGTGGTATAACCTTCCTTGGAATTTTCTTTGTTATTTAGCGGGAAGTGCAATTAAACACAATGTGGTCAAATTACAAATTCATTGTCTCCCAAACCACGCGAAATCGAGCGTTTCTGCAAGGTGGAAGTATGTGTTTCACCATGAAAGCTTTGATGGAAGCATTTTCAGGACGCGAAATCGATTACTAAGGCCAACGTGATGCCAGCATCGAATAAAGTAGGAAATTTTTCTCCACGAAAGTGCCAGTACGGGAAATTTTCAGGTGTGGCCTATTTTTCTCATTGCAGCACAACTATTGCACTCAAAAAAGTCTATAGTTGTCCATAAAAAATGCCAGTTAATACTTCAGTGATCATTTGAAAAATCCCAAATGACCGTTTTCAACTGGTTTCGACCGTGGAACATCATACTGGTTAACCCCACGATTACCGATCAACTGCTTAGAAATTAATAGGTGTCATAAATGACTGTACAGCTTCGTCGCTGGCAATTTTGGTAATCAAACAGAACGGAATAAGTCTCGTTTTGTGGGACAAACCAACCAAATTCAACTGTGTCCAATAATGACCTCAGAACCAGTAAATCAATATGTACAACTGAGTATGTTCGGTTGAGCGGCAAAATTAAGGAGTTTTAAACAAAGTGGCTAAACTGGAGCCTCAGGCATCAGAAACATCTGGGTAGAATTGTGCGACAAATCGAATAATAACGTGATTTACTTGCCGCTGAAATCCTCCCAGCTCATATGCGTCTTATGGATGATGTTGTCACTGTCTTGCTTCCCCACTGTTGGTCTGCTTACACCGTCGTCAGCCCAAACTTGACACATATGGCAGCTGTGCACCAGTGACCCTTTTCGAGATAAAAGGTAATATCCACGCCTCCCACTTCAGTCTCTCGGTCGACCGACGTCCAATTTCTCACGGATGAAAACCATTCTCCACGACTTCCACCCTACACTTCTTGCGCGGCAGAAGCGTCTAGCAGCTTGTTCAGGCAACGGTGTTCCATGGCCTGCTGTGAGATGTTGAGAGACAAACCACGTGAGGTGTGCATTGGTTTTTATAGTTCAACCTAAGGAGCTCATCATTCGGAATACCATCCAGAAGAATCGGGCAAACCACTCCTCAAAATCTTCGCTTCATTCCTCATAAAAACAGTGCAAATTGATCCATCCGAAGCAGAAAACACTGCCTTATCAAGCTCATGGTTCAGTGGTTTCTGGCAGCTTAATTGGCTATCACCAGTACGACGTTGCCTATCCGGAAGTCATGTTGTTGATTTTACTGCTCTTGTCGGGCTTGAAATCGTGAGTTGCTTTTTTGTCCGCATTTTCCAAAATACCAATGCTAGAACAATAGCTTGTTTCTCGCACGCCGTGCATCTTCTGGTTTTCTTGAGGTAGAATCCGACCTTTCCTCAACAAAGCAACAAGTAATTCGGCGACAACGTGGCAAAATTAATCGCCAGCCTAAAACAACGGAAGTTAGCGAATACTATATCGTCGTTCTACTTCAACTGATTATTTTGAAAGCGCCCCATCTTCTTGTGACTGCTCACGTAAACTGTGTTCACAGTACGCCAAATAGACCTAATCAACGGCTCCATGACTTCACCTCTGTGACTGGCATATGAAGGATTGAAATGTCTCATAATAACTGTTTGTAATAGCATACGAATTACGTCATTCTTGTCCAGTCTCCAGTTCCAAAATTTGGGTTTCTCGTTAGCACCTTCAAAGTTCAAGCCTTTGTCTGATTTATTATCGGTTGGTGTTCCTCCTCCGGTAAACCGAATCGGCAACATAGGAAAGAAGTCGGTGCTCGTGGGCTGATGTACCTGTAAATGGACTGATCTAGATTGCAGGAAGAAAAGCGTGCAACCATATCTTCCCAAATGTCCAACTGCTCATCACCTTGAGTGGACCAAAATAACCCAAACCGACTGGCGAGAAGGGATGTCAACCAGGCTGCAATCTCACATAAGGGAATGGAACCATCAACTTTTTGCCAGTTATCGTATTCCGATGTTGGAAGAAAGCGCACCGGTTCGTGGCGTTTCTAACCGCCGAAGCAACGTGAAAGGTTTAAAACCGTTCAAAATTTGATACAAACTAGTGAAGCTTCTCAACGTGACCTTCTCTCAGATGAAAGTGACGGTTAACAGTGTCTGTCACTCGATGCACTCTGGGCGATATGACGGAAAGCTGTGGGTCGAATTCCAGAACCGAAATTAACGATCATCTGCTTATCCGGAAAACGCCGTCAATCACAACGAGGCAGTTTATAAAGGCGACTTCCCTTCAATGTTCTCCTTTTCCATTGAGCACGAGAGTTAGACAAAACTGGCATTTTATTAGTCCTCTAGGTGGATTAGCCTGACACACCTGATTGTCGTGCACCAGACCGCCTACCAAGTACATAAAGCTTGGTAGACTCAAGACATGCCCAAGGGTGTGTACAAATCCGCACAAACCGCAGTTTCTGGAACAAGGCTTTGTGGAAGCGAAATTCAGTCTTTACAGGTTTCTTCTTCAACCCTCCTCTCTAACAGCTCTTGAATGGATGCTACTACGCTAAGAATACCCCCTTGAAACTAATCCAAATCTGTCTCGCGCCACCCTGGCGCCCTGGCGAGCCCGCCAAATGTCCAGTCGCGTCTTTGTGGTTGGTCTGCTTTGCTTTCTTGGCCGATTCAAAATGGAGGTTGGAGAGTTAACTCATCACAATCTGCTCCAGCGTGGTTCAAAACGCCGTACTGCAATTTTTAATACAAACGGACACTGTGCCGCCATCGGTACTGTCTGGAACATGTTGAGCCTCTCTGAATAGTCTATGGATCCCAGATCTGGAAACATGATTCGGCCGTACACAGAGGTAATGTATTTATCGTGCTCTTCTTTACGTGCGCCGTTTATATGTTGCAAAATACTAGCGCTGGTCACATTAGTAAATGTCTTCAAACCTGCCTGAAAATCGTGCGGAATGTGGATAGCATTCCTTGGCCGTAAAATCTACGCATTTCCCGTCATAGGTAGTCATCAAATTGCTTTGTTAAACTTGCAGTAGTTGATTCAATCGCCCTTGAAACAAGTTAACTCGATCGTTAAAAAAACCAGCAGAATTCAGCAGAGGCGCTTTAACTTAACAATGATGAGGGCTGATAGCACAAATAGTACCCTTAATACTGGCGTCATCGCATAAAAAGTTGGTCAGCTGAAGCAGGTGGAAATATCAGTGCTAGAAAACTGTAGGATTCGTTACTCCTCTGACGTGGTACTCTGAACCATCGAGCTTCGCGTCTCTTTCGACTGACTCGGCTGAATTGATCAGCAACAGATTCCGAGTTCCAGCAATAACGAGCTGAGTAGTGCTAAAACCGAACTGTCTATGACAACCACGTAGGCGAGTGAAGACCGCGGAAGCTCGAGCAAAGTCCGAACGGAAGGTTTTACAGTAATGTTGGGCAATCAATGAAATTCGCAAAACAAGCAGCTACATAACCCTAAATGTGGCAGCCATCATCAGCGGTAAGTAAAACACAAGGCACATAAGTAACTGCTCAAAGATAATTAAGATAAGCACGGTTTCTCTACTAATCCCCTTAGCAAATCAAGATAGAGAAGAAATAAGTCGCCTTCTTGGGGACACCAACAAAATCAACTAGGTCTTACAATGACCCATAAGCCAGTAAAAGAGTATGTACAACTGAGTGTTCGGTTGACTTGCTAACTTGAGGATGAGGTGCGAACAGAGTGATGCAGCGTGCAGTGCGGTGGAGGCACTGAAGAACAGCGCTTACTCTAAAGGATTAGGGCCAAAGGGAAATCTGGAATGGTAACAAAAACCGACAAGCATGAGCCGGAGGCCCAGTAAGTCATGCACACAACTTACTCAGTCAAAAACTCAAATGGCGTCAATCACACGACAACGAACTGTATTCGCAGTGACTAATATTGGATCGTTGGTTGACGATTTAAGTTCGCACCTAGTTGTTTATAGTCTGATGTTCCAGTAAATGTTTTTCTCAATGTCCAAAAGTCGATAACGCAATTTATCTTCGAACCTGCTGATGAGAAGACGCTCGCAAAAACTGGACTTAATGCGGTACTAGCTGAATAAATATACAAGAAAATCAAATCTCTCGCCTTGTATGTAGACAATCTTTAGAAATGGAACAAAAAATTTGTCCGTGTAACAAATTCGACAACTTGACACCGCTCAGTAATGGGGCGAAGTAATACATAATTGGGCCTACTGAAACAAATGATGACTGGTTCGACCGGAACAAAGCGACTGTTCGCATATCCAGAAATGATGGAAATTATAAGTTACTCAAGCAAGGAAAATATAGAAGGAAAATGTCTAATTTTGGCATTTGGAAATTCACAGGTGTTAGACTAAATAACAATGAGGGAAACGGTAACAGTGACTGAAGTAATAATAAAGATGATTGATAAAGTTTATTCAAGGTAATCGGTGTAACGTAGGATCTCCTCTCAACACTAATCAAAGAAAGGGCAACAATCTAAAAAAAATAGTGCAACAGACTTCAACAAAATCAACAACCAAAAACGAACCTTAGGCATCAGAGACGTCTAGGTAGAAGTGTGCAACAATTTGGGTAACTTCGTGATATGTGGAATAAAGTGGGTTTAAAAGCGCGACCATCTTCGTTCTCGCTGACACTGGTAAACATACAGCAGACCCACTCCAATGTATGTTGAAATAAGCCACTAATCGGAGATACAGGTGAAACGAGACCAACTGTTAAGCACCATTTGGAGGGGAGAAGACAGAATACATAGGTGATCTCTATTTACGCCGTAGAAGAGAGCGACACGGAGGTCGGCTGTAAAGGCTAAGGAACGGCCGTCAACTGGAGCTCGAGTCTAAAGCCTTTGTACAGCTTCAGTTGCGTCACACAAAAGAGTGACATACGAACAATTCCTCAGACAACGCGCATCGCGCAGACTTCCTTAAAAACCCAGGCATAATACGCAAATTTAAGTTTTAAAACTACTTTACACACTCCATCACAGACGGGCCAGTGAGTTCTTCATGTCTTTACATAGCTCCTCCTTTGGACGGATAGCGCACGTCAACCGTTTGATTCTGACGAGGACGACTGAGGCAAGTCGTGGTTGGCATTTCTCATACATGCCAAACCTGCTAATATTTGGTCACCGTCATTGGAACATTAAGTCTGAAACGCTGCAGGTGAAGGGACACCAACATCTGCAGTTGCCAGCAAACACTCACGCAACTGTGTTTCTTTGACGGTGTAGTGACCAGCGATCGTGTGGCTTCTCTAAGGATCCCGGCTGCAACCGTTTTCCCGCTTGTTTGTTCTGTACGCATGATTCTGTGTACGCCTGCTATAGGAGGCCTGATATGAACTCAGTGTCACTTTCTTCAGTCGTGCATCTGATTGCTCGCAGCGAATGCGGCATCTAAAATTCTATTCTCGAAGGTCGTTTGGCTAGCGCATACTCCAGCGTTGGGTAACGCACTAGAACGTTCCACGCACTTTTCGCTTGGCGCGCTTTTGAGTGCCGCCGAGTGGGCGGTAGCCCACCTCGCGCTTCTTTTCTTTCTTCTCTTGGTTGCTGCCGTTGGTCCCAGACTAGGCTAGAGCTAACTGCTCATCACATTTCCATTGCAAAACTGTTTCCAGATCCTACTGCCGTCGTTAGTTCTGCGCGTGCGAATAATGTTTTGACTGCTCTCCAGGAAAGGCATTTCAAATTGTTAGTGGACGGGGGTGTGACGCATACCCACTTGTCCACTACAGAGGTGTCGAACCGACTGAGAGGAACATTTAAATATTCGTGGTGGTGGGTCCGTGAAACGCTCGAAAGCCATATCAATAAAAGTTGTGTTGTTTGTGTTCGAGAGTCTGTGTTAGAGACGTCAAGCTGATGCCCGAAAAAACGTATGGCTTGTAAAAAGATTTAACACTGCCGTTTCGTAATTTGTCCGCATGTTACTAGATGGTGAAAACGGATTGGAGACGTCCATTCGAACACACAAAATTTAGTTAACCACTGGAAGACGATCAATTTCCATACTTCGTGCATTTTGCAGAGTTCGTCGATGAAATTATCGTTATTTCAACCAGAAGAATTGACTGTATTTGAATTGGTCTCTGCTTAATATAATAATTTAACGCATTTTTAAATGCAGTGTGATTTTTGAGTAGCTTCCTGTTTTGCGTATGCAACGACCATCAGGGTTTTATTAGAAAGTTGGGGATTCCACCTTCCCCTTTCGTTTGCTCCGTTTTCGGCAATCACTCTTCTCAGTACGTGCAAACTGCGGGCAACATTACCTTTCGAGAAAACCTTAATTCTGACAGACTACTAAGGCATGATGGCGCTTACCTGTCAATTTTCGTTTTCGCGCACTTAATCCGCTCTCGTCCTATACTGCTTAAATCTTGTCTATCTGCTCGCTCGTTCCCACTTGCGCTTCATCGCTCCGTTATAACGCGACTCGTTGTATTTAGCCATGTTTCGTGAATAGCTGGTCTCCGAATTTGTAACTTTGTAAGATTCAGTATCGAGGTTTCCTGTTTTTTATTACCTTCCGTTTTCTGCTGTTTGTTTGTATTTTGACATCGTGTTAATAATAGCCTCGCGCGTACGACCGTCTTCTCTGGCTTGAAATCGGCTTATGAATGAGCCGATAATTTTGGAGACGTTGGTTGGAATTGCGGTGGCTACCACTGGAACTCCAGTGTGTCGATAGACATTGTAGATAGACTGAAGGTGGCTCACAGAGTTCTTGGAACCCAGTGATTGGAAAGTATTTTGGATATCTTTTTTATCTTTTTGCTCTAAGTGTGTTTTCATCTGATATTTCTGCTTGAAGCTTATTTTCCGGTGTACAAGAGCGCCAAATGACGTGCGATTTAAGTGGTATGCGCGAAGTTGTAACTTATTATCGAATTCCGTTTGCATTGCATTTCGCAATGAGCAAAAGTTCAACGGATGGCCAAATTCACTCTGCTACCACGTCCTTAGAAAGCCATCCTGTCTTAAACGTCCGCCGTTTCTGGCTCCCCTCGAATATTTCAGGTACATGTTAGTAGGCTGTGTTACGGCCTAATGAATGTGCACCACTCGTTATCAGACGGTTATTCGTACCTTGTCATACGTTGATATGCGGTCTGTTCATAAATAAGCACTTTCGCACTTGCACCTGTATGCTCACGTTTGCATGCGTGAACGTAGATTTCAGAATGCCACGTTGCACAAAATTTCCAAAACTATCATCTGCCTGTTCAATAGCAACGCAATTCCAAGTTATTTTTTGGTGAGACGAAAAGTTTTCTATTCAATTTTCATCATTAATTTGTCCAGGACATAATGCATCCTCCATAATTACAGCCGTTTGTACCCTCTGTCCATCACGTTCTGCCGTTGATGGTTGCCTTAGGTGTCTGTTGCCTCGATCAGGCGCAACCTCAGTCCAGTCGGCGAAGCCAAATATACACCCCAATATTAGCGTAATGGGGTCGCCCACTGACGTTGCGCATCCATTGAACTGAGTGAACACTACGACCAACATCGCCGAACCAACTAGCGTCTAAGAAACAACCAAGAAACTAAGCGAGGTCACGGCATCCAGAACCAGCATAAAGTAAACAATAAAAGAAGTACGCCGTCAACCGAGAGAGAACAAGCTGCTAGTCAAAGATGATGTGAAAGCATGCTGATCGAAGATTATCGATGTTTATTATATAGTTTTGTTTAGCATTGTAGAATATTTTGGTAAGGGTGGAGTCGTAGTTTTTTATTTAACGTAGGGCCACCCCACACTGGCTACCATAACTATGGAATGTAAAAAGAAACGTTAGTCCTTCTGGTTCTTACTCTTTCTGGACCCTCCACATTGGTTGCGTTATCCATAAATCAGGCAAAGTTGTACGAGACCTGGAAGGTGACTGAAGTTACTCCCGCTCAATAGGAGGGAAATGGAAGAGGCGTCACACCGCTGGCTCGTCAGTTTCAAGTCTGCAGCGCAGAAAGCTTTTTGTCTCTTGCTCTGTGAGACAAACTGACATCGTTACTGAGCACCGGAATATGGCGGCATAGCGACACAGCTTTGTGTGGCATAACACTTGCCTGGTAAACACGTTATTCCGCCTGGATGAGATACCATAGTGATTGTATCGAGGTAATCAGGCTGAAGTTTCCCACCAAGACTTTAGGGCGGCGTTTAGTTTATTCGATCACGGCCTGTAAACTGCAAAACTTGAAACCTTCATTGCAACTCAAGAAATAACTAACGGAGTAATGACCTATCTCTATAACAGACACTTTTGTACAGATAGAGGGGATCAAGTCTTACGTGGCAATCGTCAGCAGTGAAGTTTTCACGACTCGGTTCTAGGCATCTCACCTTTTCAAATGTAAATTATTCAGTTACTTTGTGAACTAAGCTACGTTTTTCGTCTGTGGAAGGTCAAAGATTACTACGGTGTACTACCGAGACACCCATACAACATGATTTGGGTGAATTGTAACGGTGAACCTTCCACCCACGCTGATAAGTGTAGGCTGTGGAGGTCAGCACTGAAGTGCTACCTGAGCGCACGTGGAGAGTTAAAAATATTGTTGGTGCCCAGTAAGTGGTCGAAGTTGAACAGGTGGGCACAAACTTTGAGGCCCCAGACCAGTACGTGGCAGCCTCTCGAAAAATAAACTGACAAGTTTGCTCGCCCAAGAGAACGGTTGAACCACCAGGAATAAAGGTTTCGGTCCCTCTATGCATGGCGTATGGCCGGTCACGTCTTATTCACAACGTACAAGCATGAACCCTCAATATTTCAAAGAATAAACAGGCTTTTAAAGTTGTAAAACATGAGCTCACAAATATTTTTCCGAAGCCCAATGATGGTTCCTCTTAACAGGCTGAGTGGACTTGATTTTTATACTCCGAAGAAGTTAGCGGGATTATTTGCCTGAAGCCATTAAACTTCTAAAGAGGTACTAGAAGGCGGGTAAGAATTTGCTGGCACCCGGTTGAAATTCGTCTCCCTGCAGGTACATTGTGAAGTTTGTTAATGCCAATGCGGTACAAAAACTCGGGCATAGTTCTTTCCATACTTGGTGGCAAGCCCTTGAAAGTAACGACAGTTTGTGATGGTGACGACAGCCACACTGACCGACTTAGACTTCCAAATTCTTAGGTGTTGTTTGGTAACAATTAACGAGACAGTGTGCAGCTTACCTGCTCCGACAATATATGTGGTCCTTACCTTCCTTTACGTCAAAACTTTGTCTGTTCACGTAATTCCTTGATTCCGCACCGGCAGCTTGGGTGCAGTTTTATACTTGTCCTTCGTTTTTCCCCGTTCAATCTTCGCCCCCTCGGTTTATTTGTTTATTTTCTCGCCTCAAACCGTGTTCAATTAGTTATCAATTTAAATGTAGCCCATGATGTCAATAACCCAGGCAGTGAGTGTGTCAAAATCAGTGTACACGCTAACTTAGCCAACGACTTTTTGGACATACGTTACCTCGTCAATGAAACCTTCCCCATAGAATGAAGTGATATGTTGTCTCCCTCAGATATTGGCGCAAGGTGAGACGGTTCAAGCCGACAGACGCAAAAAACCGAGCAACGTTGATTTTCGCCGCGAGTCCTGTAAACTAAACTGAACAAAGGAACCAGTCGTGAGCCCTACAGAACATACAGGGAGGCTATTTTTGGTTCTTCCTGTGGGAATGCCGATCTTAAGGGAGCTGTTCCCCACCGTATTCTTCGCTAACAGCCGGTTGAAATCCTTTTTGGATGCATTCTATCCCCCAAGACGTAACCAACAAGACCTCTGCAAATTGGCTGAACCCCAAAACCGAAAAGTTCATTCGGCCTAGCAAAGTTAGCACCAGGGCAGTGGTTCCTAAAACGCGAACTGAAATACGTACCTGCCATGAGGAGAAACGTCTCGTGCGACCGTTTCTGAAAAGAGCGAGAAATGTTTTTCTGATCGGCCAATAATAAGTCATCCATAATGGCCGATCATCAGCTTTATCTGAGGCCTTCTATTCGGGATGCTGTCTCCCACTTCCTCGACATCCTTTCAGATGACTTCGACCTCGACAAAGCGCACCAATCTCCACTCCCTTGTGGTCTGTCAGCTGTGAAGTCTCAAAAACAAACAGAATTGATAATTTTCCAACCGTTCTTCATAACTCTAATCCCCGCATATCGTCCGATGCCGGTCACGGAGTGTTTTCTCATTCTCGTAATGGATAGTGCCCGCCGGGTTTCTCTACTGCACTTCAAAGGTCAGCTCCTTCAGTATGTTCCTTGAAAGGTTTACGTGTTACTCCGTGAGATTTTTCATTGACTGAAGCACAACCGGCGGACTGTGGTGGAAGCCGGGCAGCTGGAACACTACTCATTTTGTCTGTGCGGTCATCTATTATCCCCCAACTCACCCAGGTTTAATGATTTTCATGCTGACGGTGCAATCGATTGATGGACAAGATTTAGAATGGACGACCACATGCAGCGCACACATATTCAACGGTCATAGCATATTAGTCATTCTTTCCGAACAAGATGATCATGACTATTTTTGCCTGCGTCAGATGAAACAAAAGAATGCTCATCCTGACATGACCTACTCGGAAGGGCGGCAGATTATCGCTCATTTTTTCCGAGCTGATATTCAGTAGATGTGAGCTCCCGGAAGCCCCATCTTGAGGGTGTGAACGCAAGGCTGCGACGACAACTGGAAGCGTTGGTATCACAGACAATGTGGGTATTGCCCTCGACTTTCAGAGTGTGCATCAGCCGGCGTCGATCCACATCCACAGATATCCAACGTACCAAAATTGCTCTCCAAGGAACAATCCGTGGTTCTAAGTATAACATTCATAAATGTGACTGCATTAAAAGCATCCTACAATAACTTTGTTTTTTCCGAATAAATCTTCAACTTTTTTCGGATTTTCAAGTCACCTGACGAACCACCGCAATATATGAGTGACTGGTGCAGTGCACATACGGGGAATGCCTTTACCCTCAACAGCTGAAACTCCCTTAGTGACACGGTCCCCTTATTCCTCTGATTGTTGCTTCTGGTCTCCCGACAAGTCTCTTGCAATTGTCAAGTTCCACCTCACCAAAATGTGAAAGTAGCTTCTCTCAAATTTTATTAACGGGAGCTGCAACGGAAATTTTGCGGTTGGAGGTGTCTTGTGCTCCCGATCAATGGGGTAACTGAGAATGTTGGCGGACTGGTGTTCCACTGACCAGTACACGGGGCTCGCTGTTGCCGGGAACCGGACTCAAAGCCTACCCAAAAATTGAAGGCGTACAAGAGCCCGAGACACGCGCGGAATTCGATATGAATTGGGGTGGGGCAACCCCTCTTGATCGTTCGGATTAGTTGTTGGATTGGCATGTCTGAAACTTTAACAATTGCGAGAAAAACTAAAATGCGCGAGCCGACCGTATCTGAACATGACGTTCAACCCAAGTAGATGTGCCAAACCCGAAGAAGCGGGGTGCAACGTCAAAACACGGCGACCAGCCACCCAACATGGCAGATGAACGTAGCGGACGAGCCAAGGTGAAAATTGCACACATTTGGTAAGACTTGAAGCAAGAACAGAGTATTGACTCGTTCGTTGACCACTCAAGTTCACAGTGATGCGCAGTCTGACAATCCGGTATCGCCGTTTCCAAATATCTTACAGTAGGAACAACATTTTATCTTCAAAACGGTTTCAGAGAAGGCGCTCGTAAAAACTAGATTCAATACAGTACTACTTAAATGATTATACTAGGAAATTGGGTCACCCAGCTTGAAAACTAGGCACCGCTCAGTAATGGGAGAAATAAAACAGAATTTAGCCAACTAAAACAAGTGGTCGTCGTTCAGGTTCGGAGCGAAACAACTGTTCGTGAACCGAGGAATGGTAGGAACTGTGAGCCACGCCAGAAAAAAATGTGAAAAGAAAACGTCTACTCTTGGCAGTTAGAATTTTACGGAGTTCAGACTGAATAACAGTGGGGAAATTGTAGCAGTGTCGGAGGTAGGAATAAAGAAGATTGACGCAGGACAGTTCAGCTAGATGACAAAATGTACCGCCAATTTTTAACAAGCCCGACAAAATTCAGACCTGTCTTAATAATGATTCAACAGACCTTATTAAAACCAACACAGAATACAATCTTTTCCCTCCACTTGTTAGGCTGCAAACGTTCCTCACGGAAGGGTAAAGGGAAACTGTCGACCTCATGCGGGTAACTCTTCGATGCGTGTTTTGTTATCATTGCCCCTTAGTGTAACTGGCCCATACTTATGAACTGATGAGTACAAAAACAGTCAACCAACATTTATCTGCGAAATCACTGAGTTATGCCATCACCCCGGGTAGAAAATGGGCAACGGGTTACTTGCACGGCATTCAACTGACACGATAAAACAAAAACATGCGATTGACGTTCAAAACAACTGTCAAGAGCAAAAGAAGTAAACCAGGCATAAGCAATTAACAAAGCAACATATTTTCTTGTAGGATTTCAGTGTGCTTCAACACTGAAATATGATACTTCTCTATGCCTTCCAGTGGTTTCGGCAAATAAACACGGCTGCCCTCTAACACCTCATGTCACTGAGCAGTTAGAAGTTCACACTGCAATATTAATGCAGTATTAACGAGTTAAGATTAGTCTAGGTTAGATAATTTTCCCTGCCAAGGATGCCTGAATCCTAACTGGCGCAGTTTCTCTCACCGCAAAGCTTGCGACGGCACACCCCCAACATGTTATTTTGTAAACATGACGTGCTCACCTTGCGCTGTATTTAAAATGCCGCCCCAGTGCTTCTCAAATTTAAAAAGTGAATGGGCACATGAAGATTAAGCCCACTTTCTACGCTCTCTATATAACCCCTGATTCCATCAGTTCATTCGTTGGACCGTAAATGAGGAATAAGCCTGTCTTACATTGCTCATCACTTATTTTTAGGAGTTGCTTAACTTACGCAGTTGTAAGCTGTTAGCCTTCTTGATGGATGTTGTCAGGATCAACGTCAGCCAACTGCAGGTGTTCGCTGATAATTACGTACGGTATTGTACACTCCAGGTGTTGGCAAAAACACAAACCCGACTTGTTTCACTCTTGTCTCACACAGTCGCATCAATATTTCGCGCTGTCACCCAAATCTTTATTTCCTGTGTCTCAAAATCCCACAGTATACCGTTTATTACCTTCTCGATGTTACTGTGAGAATTCGTGTTAATCAACGCAACTACAGAACACAGCAAACCAACGTTAAACAGACCAACTTGAAGATTGGCCACCCGTAAATAATTTTGAACATCTTCGCGTGTTAGTTCGTAAAAAACACGCAGCTATGAAATTCTTATGCTATGACATGGCAACTGAGTGACTAGCAGCCTTTTGAAGAAGAGAATTTTTACGAAGTTTTGATGTTGGGTTACTGTGTACTGTCGGTGCGTTTATTAAAATGGATTGGTATTGTAAGAAAAAGAAGCTATCAAACGGTGTACCGCGGGCCTTTCAGACGGGATACGTAAACATGAGTGGCAGAGCAAAGTTTTAAACGATTGTGTGAAGCGGCCTGAAGTTATCGGCAGGTGGTAAGTCTTCTGGTTGGTAGACCGCTAATGGATGAAGTTGTGATATCAACGGAATTTTGGGTGACTAAAATTTTAGAAAGCATTAAAAAGCTTTTTTACAGAAAACAATTCGGTTTTATTGTTTAAAAAGTTGTTATGAAGGAGACTTAAAAACGCGACAGTTTGATAGTGAGATACGTTCATGAAATAGCTTGAAGTTTTAATTTAGTTATCAGATTGTGTTAGCAGTTAACTGCTAATGAACATACCTAGTATGAATAGCAAATCTTTTCTGCTGGCTTATTCACACAATAATCCATGAGACAGATGGTGACATCTGAGATCAATGTGATGTGAAGTAATGGTCACAGCATTCAACTCGGAACGAAATATGGTCAATGGCATCGCGGGAAAGTAGCTGGGGATTGACTTGATAGTTTCCAGGCAGTAATTTAAGGCCGTTTGTCGTGATGTGTTTGCTTTATATATTGTTCACTTTCATCGTTCGTAGGCTGGTTCAACATCATGTTTAAATGGAGGTCCATTAATTCATACAGTTGAATAAATCCGCGGGCGAGCAAGATATCGTATGCCTTTCGAGGATTGAAATGATTGAGCAGGGTGGAATGCGGGATTCACGTTTAAAGTTCGAAATATAATCTGACCACCAGCGAAGTGGTGGACAGCTGTTTCGACCTAGTTGGGTCTCATCAGCACCACGCACGCCGGAGAATCGAACCCACGACCCGTGAATAAGTGGCAGATTGTAGTTCAAGCACTTATCCACTAGACCACGGGGTCACGGTCACCGGGGTTGCAGGAAGGTATGTGAATTAGTTTCCTTAGCCGTTGCGCTTCCTTCTGCTCATAGGCTGAAATCGATCAGCCGTTCTCGTGGTTGAGTTGCAAACGAGCAAGCGACGGCTAAGGAAACTAATTCACATACCTTCCTGCAACCCCGGTGACCGTGACCCCGTGGTCTAGTGGATAAGTGCTTGAACTACAATCTGCCACTTATTCACCGGTCGTGGGTGCTTGTGGTGCTGATGAGACCCAACTAGGTCGAAACAGCTGTCCACCACTTCGCTGGTGGTCACTGGGACCAACCGTTTGCAAAACCCTTTCTCAACCCATTCTGGGACTGTGGTCGATGCTTGCTCGTTTGCAGGCCAACCACAAAACGGCTGATCGATTTCAGCCTATGAGCAGAAGGAAGCACAACGGCTAAGGCAACCAATAATCCGACACTTAAATTAACCTGATAGCAATCAGTGAAACGCTTTTATCTTTAAGATCAAAGGTCAGCCTGGATACAATTTGTAGTCGCAAGGCCACAACCGACCGCAGCTGTTTCACATCGGAAGACGGAACGATGAGGAAGTCTGTCTGTGGTGAGGCTACCCCAGCATTCTCAGTAGACTGATGCACGGAAGCTATGGCAGTTTTGAAAATCTGGCTTCCTGTTCGCGGATTCACTTTCCGCAGCCCGAGCAGCCCTTGAAGCAGTGTTTCATGATCCACCTGAAATGAATTAGTACCATCACCAGTGACGTCTTGGCAGAATATGCTGTTTCTTGGCCAGTTATATTCGGCTGGCAATCGGCGACAGATTGAAAAGCGGCCCATAACAGACGCGGTCTTAGATGTAATCAATTGACTTAAAGGATGGAAGTATTTTTGAAGACTGACGGCATGTGAACGCATAACAACCACATTGACCAGTAAAAGTTGCATTTTCACGTGCCGCCACTGATGCTCATTGTGTGGTAGGCATCTTCATGACTCTCTCAAGGCTACCAAATAATGTTACATGTGATGCGTTTACCTTACATTCGTTTAGTCGTTTAAAGTGTAGTAAGGGAGAACGCCCACTGAGATGTCTCAATACCAGTTGACTGGCGAATGTTTTTAGCCAAGCGGGTACATATTTCATGCAGAGGTCGACGCTAACCACTTCATGACGATCCCAACCGTAGGCCCATTGCATTTCAAAATGTCGACTCGGCCACTCACAGTGAGACCAACTTTTGATACTGGCTGTGGCTAAATGGTCTCTTGGATGACTGCGCTTCTTCAGCCGCCCATTTGCATTATCCGAACGTTTGTTTGCTTGATTTCCAAGGTGAACACCATCGACCTTGTGTAGGTGGACCACTTGGACTTTGCATACAGCCAACTGCACGTCAGACACGGAAATATTGGATCCGTTCGTCAAATCATTTCAACATTTCGGCTGACAACACTCCTGAGAAAGGCGGCTCAAGGTGATTAAACGTAGAGTGTTACAACTTGCTCTTAACGTTGTGTTATTCTAAATCTATATGAATATCGGCTGGACTCTAACCACAAATGGACGAAAGTGTCAATCCACTTTTTTAAGTTATCAGAAGTAGCCATGAGGTGAAACAATTAGTGACTTTGGAATAGATTTTTCTAAATGGTGGTTACGGATTAAACTACATCAACTTGAGGGTTTCTTTAAGTCACCTCGAAAACGGAAATAGCACACTGTGACGCATCCAAAGACGAGTCGTGTTATCATTGTCTGGGCCACCATCTCGTCCACCACGAAAGGTTCGCGAAGGAATGTGATCACCTACTACACCACGGGGTGTTTCGAATAAATGACGCAGAGAGGCCTGCTTTTCAATGTGCACATAGCCGAACACCACGGGTCGTCCATAACACATTCCGTCTGTGATCAGAAGCTGGTATAACTCCAAATCATATCCGGGACTGTGAAATGTATGAAGACTTTCCTGTGGCTGTTCGTTCAACGCGTGGCCTCACCACGGACCACATCAAAAAAGCGTCTAAGCAAATTGGCATGCTGTATTTGCGCGCAGCACGAATGTGTACGTCTATATCTGTCGTCTAATAGCACGCCATACGCTACCAGTTTCTATATGGCTAGGGCTTTTAGGCAGGTATTTTTAACGTCAATGTACGCAAACGCACTTATTTATGAAAGGAGACAACGACCGTTGACGGATGTTGCAAACGTCCATGGTTGTGGTGTAGTTGCAATAAACATCAAGAGCACACTGCATTTACCTATAAGTTGGATTGTCTTAACTGAACGGGTGCCTAGAATCACTTGCCACATTCACACTTACGTGACGATTTGTAGAATGCGCGTCAAACAATAAGGCACTTACGTCGTTATCGTGATTCGAAGTAAAAGAACCAGCAACCAAGCTGATTTTCTTCCTAACGACGTAGAACCGTGAGTATAAACATGTGTCACAAGAACCGTGTGGTTGGAAGTATTTGAGCTTAACTCCCAAATGACATTGTAGAGGCCGCATGGCTATAGATTCTGCACAAATTTCCCTTATTGGAATGGATTTCGGAGAAATTCAGTGTGCACCCTCGGACACGGGAGGGGACCTTACCTCCCTTCGCAAGTGTGCAGCTCCCGACCTCCCCTAGCTTGGTGAAGTAAGAACGGTTGCATTCACTACGGCTCAGATAGTGGAGATTGCCGCCAACGCGCTGTGTGCGAGAATATGGCAGTTTTGTGGTACACAGTTCCATTCTACATCCTCCCCAAGCGACCAGGCCAGATTGGTTTTGGTGCGTCTTTCCTTCTAGACCTTAGCAGTTTGGTTGTCGCTAGCAATTCGCGCTCCAAGGCTTTAAAACGCCGGAGCAACGCTACACAAAACGCATCCCCTGAAATCCGCCCATATCAGCGTAATAGGTGTTCCATCCGACTTTTCTTTACAAGAAGGAGAAAAGCAGTGTCAAGTGGCCAAAACCAGGGCACACATAAAGGCTGAGCTTAAGCTTCCAGTGAAACTAGTGGCTATAGTTCCACTGACTCCTCTTACTTTTACCGCATCCTCATTAAAACGCACCAACCCGAAAGACCTCCCCCAGCCACCGTCTGCAAAATCTCGTGGTCTGGGAAAGGGTGGCACTAGATTATCATTCTGTGGATCGGAATTGCGATGCATCCTAGATGCAACCCAGATGTTGGATGGCTTACTTAGTACGCATAAACTGTGCATTTTTCATCTTTGCCCGACTCTTCCGCACGGAATACGTCTTCACTGGATGACCGTTTCCGGCAATTTTGTTGACATAAACTTAGAGGCAACTCTGAGGGCCTGAACGCTTTTGGTACTGTTCGTAATAGACATAAGCGAGAAATCCGTGAACACAATGAGCTCGTGAAAGGAAACGTCCCACTGAGGGCCAGCGCAAACAATTTCTGAACAAACTATATAGATTCGTTTAAAAAAGTAAACCTTTATCTCTATCTTGGCGGCCACCCGACGGGGAGGCATTTTCAGATCCCTAAGTGGCTGCTGAGGTGTTCAGGGAACACAAGTCGGTGGTTATCGTCGCTGCACTATCGATCCGGTATCCTACTGTAACTTAACGAAATTCCAACAGCCACTCCCTACCGATGAATTCTCCCTACTACACATTGAAGGCCATTTGTACGATATTGATTCAGATGGTATGATGGTTCCAGAGAAGGTCCACCCCGGTATCCTCAAAAAACGGCAGTTGGTAGGGCGAAACCACTTCACAGGCTGTTTAACCAGACACTGGACTGGCACTCTCCCTGATGCAGGAAAAGAAGCCACGGTCACTGCGGTTTTGAAGGCGGGCAATCCACACTCCCTTGCTAGTTGCAGACCAGGCAGACTTAATAGCATCCCATGCAAAGTGACGGGGCGTTTTCTAATGCGCGCCATTTTCAAACACTTCTTGGGGAATAGCCTATTGTCTTCTACGTAGCATGGCCCCCTTCTTACCGGTCATGGATGACAAATAGGCTAGCCTTCGGGAATAACACGACAGAGTTTGAGGACAGTGGCTACATTTCACACACCGTTTTCTTCGACTTCTCTAGTGTATTCAGCCGTATCCTGCACGCTCCTCTAAAGCATAAGCCAGAAGCTCACGGTATCTTGGGAGAGGTTCTTTGTTGGATTACCTCCTTTCTCAATAACAGAACTTGTTAGTCCAGGACGTCTAGTGGTTGTTCGAGCAACACTTAGTCTACTCACAACGTCTGTCGATCGACTAGATCTAGAATATTCACGTCCGTAGGCGACAACTGTCTATCACTTCTGAGCCCATCAAACAACTGATTCGGATCCAAAGGAGAGGATGGTCGTGTTGGCGAGTTTCTTATTAATAAGGGGATGAGATATAAAAAAGTTAGTATAAACCCAGTAGAAGGGGCTAACATTAAACCTCGATACTGAATCCAACGACCAACGGTTCACGTGAGTATTGTCAAATGCAACAGTAGAGTAATGGCGATGTGATCCAAGCGCAAATGAAACCAGGGTACATATAAACAAAGGTCCGACAATGGAAAGTAAGGAAGGAAAACTACGCGAGAATATTCCACGAGTAAACGGTATTACGATTCAATCATGCACTAATATCAGCGTTCCTTGGAGAATGGGTTTTTCGCACGTAGTTCGTATGGTCGTGTCAGTCTTTGCAAGAAAGACTCGCAATCATCAACAGGAAGATTTCGAATGCAAGTAAAGAGGGATCGACGAGAAGGGAATAACTAAAGACAGAACGTGGTCACCGACGTTTTATAACATACAACATTTGTTAAACACTCAACACAAGCAACTACTTCGATAGAGCTGATAAAGTCAAAACTGGGTCACGCCTTACATCCCCCTCCCTGTTCTCTGCGGGAGTTTCTCCATGGTCAGTGTTCGGTTCTCTTCTGTTCCTTATTTACGTCGGTGACCATCCGGACGATAAATTCAGCGGCGTTCTTCTCTGCGTTGGTGACCTGAGGTTCTGGAATGCTGGCGATCCCGGTCCACAGTAGATAGATATTGTCGCGATCAAGAGATGGCCAGACGACCAGGTTTCTCCTGCTCTAAAACGATAGGAATTGTGCACACATATCACTCGGTGGAGATTCTGATATTGCCTGCGTGCTTCATAGTGCGCTCAGCACAGTAAACACCACGAACGTCGATATACCGAAAGACACAGGCATTTGGATGTCGCATTACTTGCCTCCCACCTGTCATTAAGAGATGGCCATTCAAAATGTGTCTGCAACTCTTGGAATGATGAGATGAACCTTTTGCCGCCCAGACAAAAAGCGTTTCGGACACTGCGAGGTTTTATTAGACCACTGTTTAAGTATGTCATTCAAGTCGTGTATACTTGCTCTAAGAAGAACATACTCGCTGTTAGGCGTGTTCAGAGCACGGTCACTAAACTCACCACTGGCCTGCAACATAAAGCTCACGAGTCGCGACATGAAATTCTTGGTTTGTGCCCACTTGAACTCCGGTGACTTGAGAGTGAGTCACTTCCTACACAGCTTTTTAACTTACGAACTGGCGAGCAGTTCTTTATCTTAGTGGTTAACGGCGGCCGAATATGTTATGACAAAAGACCTTACAAGCTCCGTACACGTACCTTCCCAAGACAGCAATTTTTCTACAGGGCTGTTAATCACCGTAACGAATTTCCTTCTGAGATCTTTGGGTGTTCATCAAGGGATACTTTCAAAACGCTTCTTGATTTCCATTTAATTAAAAACATACCGCATTTATACTCTTACTCTGTCACTGGTACTCGCCTCAATTTACAACAGCGGTATACCCTGTTTTTAATGACTGCCCTTCGGATAAACGGACTCCCGTTGGACATTAAAATGGTTAAACCGATGGGAACCGCGAAATTTGGGTCTCCAACTTCAACTCCCTTTATTAACCGCTGAAGTCGCTGTAAATACGTCGTAATTTAAGGCTTTCACTCTTACGTCATTTGTATTCGATGCACCCGTACACCATCTATGACGTAGCCACACGCAATTTCAGGCATTCACTGCTTAAATTTGTGTTCAAAACGGGCGCGCACAAAACACCGTTGTCCTTCATGTATTCTTCCAGACAACTTTTAAATTCGATGAATTTCGGAAATTCTTAATACTGGAATAGGTCTCCGGATCTCCGTGTTCAATCCATTACTTAATCGGGGTGGAGCATAAAATAGACCTCCGCTGAAATAATCAAGTAGAGCGTGTATCATAATACATCACCAAAACTTATATATAATAAATTATCATTTATCAACGAAGGCAAACATCGAAACAACTTCAAAATAAAACCCACGCACATTGTCACAACAGCAACCGTCGACATCTTCAACTTCAACAATAGCCAGAGAAGGCAGCAAATAAAACAAACACTCCAAAGCTCATGATCAATACTGTCGCAAAAGTTAACGATTTTCAAATCCTTGGCCGATTTCATTTGGATATTACCAAACCTTCAAGGAATTTTTGTTCCATTTCCTTTTAGCCTGAGAATTAAACAGTTATGGATAACTCACAACCACAAAGTTTATTGTTGCGTGAAAGGTTTTGAACAATTGGCAGTGTATTATTGGCAACAGTTCCCGCAAGAATTTTGCGCATAACCATTTGCCGCGTGTGAGTGCCGTTCACCCCTGATTCCATAAGTAAGGTTTGGGGAAGGAACGCTTCTACACTGACCAGACTTCGACAGTCGTATGTTAACCGAGCAATTCACGAGGCACCCAACCTGTGGACTTCTCCACACCAATAACGAAACGTTGCGTATGTGTAGAGAAAACTTCCAGCCACATTTTTGTCTGCCCGGTTAAACCACACTCATGCTGGAATATTTTCACGTTTTGGAAAAACATCTTAAATTATGGCGAAATCCTTTGTAGTGTAATCTTCGAAAACTGATTCTGACATGACCTTATCATTTCAGATGACTTTTGCACAAAATCACAGGCACGACATTTATGAATAACACCTCGTTTATAACATGAACCTGTGGAGTGCTGCACTTTGCCTCGGTGAATGGTATCGTTCCTGATCCGTACATGTGCGCCCGAGAACATGCAATCCTACCACACCACTGGATTTGTTGGGGCTGCTTGGGTGCGTTCGTTAGGGAATTGTGTATCGCCGTCATTGTGATTCAATTGTAAAACCAGTCCGAGACGGCCATTTAAACGCGAATAGAGATTTTTCCGATTATCCGTTTAATATTATTAAGGCGCACCCTGTACAGACGGTTAGCAAGATACGACTGAAGCCACTGAAGAAGATTGCCTCGCACCCCATAAAGGGAAAGCTTACCTATCAAAACAGCATGGTCCACGCGGTCAAATGCCTTAGCAAAGTCGAGATATACTACGTCTATTCCATTTCCCTGATCAACTGCTTTCGTCCACTGGTCGGTGGCTATCAGCAGATTTGTAGTACACGAACGACCCTTGCGAAATCCGTGTTGCGCATTGGAGAAAAACTCACGAGAGGTGAGGTACTGGTGAAGCGAGTCGTATACAAGCGCCTCTAAAATTTTTGAGACGCTTGATAACAAAGCAATTGGTCTGTAATCACTGGGACAATTACGCCTACCACCCTTGAAAACGGGTGTGATGCTCGCGAGTTTCCAGCTGCTAGGTACTGTTCCCTGGGAAACGGATTGCGTAAACAGTAAGCTGAGTGGTTCAGCAAGCTGTTCAGCCGCTTCACGCAAGGCCTTGGGAGGTATACCGTCGAGGCCAGGAGAACTGTCCCTAAGGCACCTGAGTTTAGCCAACACCGCCGTGGAGGATGTATCCACAGTGTAGGTGCCATCTATTTCATTGTCAAGATGAACCCGAGGAACTGATGGCGACTGCGTAAAAATACTGCTGTAAAACTCAGCGAGGATATCAGCGGCCTCCGTATCAGAGCTAGTAAGGCCTGATGGGCCTAAGAGTTGTGGAACTCCAGCTTTCGCCTTGCGAGTTGATGCTACAAATCGGAAGAGGCTATTTGGGTCAGCGATAAAGCGTTCTGTAAGACGTTGTTGATAATGCAGACGGTCATGTCGAATTAGCGACGTACACCGATTTCTTAAAGCAGCGTATATATTTTTTGATCAACTTCAGATCACGATAATCGATGGCACGTCCAAGCATGACGCTCCTTAAGAATTAGTTTAAGTGTGCTAGAGCGTACTTGCCTTGGAGGCTTGTTCCGTTATGGGCCTGATAGTGGTGTCGATTCACCAACGGCTGCTGAAAGGATGACAGTAAGCTTCGCACAAAGATC
>LOND01000103.1:63298-81191 GCA_014220965.1 Paragonimus kellicotti | reverse complement strand
TGTGTGACAATTGTCACACACGCCTTAAGGCGTGCTGCTATGTTGTTGACGCCGTTTTAGTTTCCGTTTATGTAAGTCATGTGCATGGCTTACTGGGTCTCTGGCTCATGCATGTCTGTATTGTTTCCTTTTACAGGATTGTTGTTGGAACCCCTCCTTCGGAAGAACGCTGTCCCCCGGTGTCTCCACGTTGCCCCAAAATCGGTCCGTAAGTGCGACGGACAATCAGAATAGAAGCGGCTGGCTTGCATGTTACATCCACAATTCACAGTTATATTTCTTAATTCATTTTTGTACATTTCTGTATATACCGTTTTGTTAACCTCATCTGTACACTTGTTTGAAATCATCAACTCACTTTTGAATTGAATCGTCAACACGAATAAACGGGAGTTACCGCGCACCGTCTCTGTCTTCTCCATTTGTGCGGATTTTGAGCTGGTAAAGCAGTTGCACGTTGAAATATTTTAGCTCCGCGTGTTGGCTAATCCGTCGACGCTCAACGTTCGTCATCCCACGCCGCGTGTGGAATTATCCGTCGGTCGTTTTCCGAACTTCACCCCTGGCGCTGTCTTTCCTTCTTGTGGTGGTCTATTCAACTCAGCGGACCTCGACTTATCAGTGAGTCGTTCCTTTTTACCGATACGTCTTCTGTTTTGTTTGTACGCTTACCTTTGGAGCCTATCCATTACCGTTACAACCCTTCTTGGTGTTATCATATCTTTAGTCATTTTTATCATTTGATTGATTAGGCCACTACATGGAAAATACGTGCAAATGCATCTTCGAAGGATTCCGCCGTTATTTGACGGAATCAGCTACGAAAAAATTTGAAATAATTCGGCTTGGCGAGGGAGTACGGGAATTTCCAAAATCCGGCGAAGAATTGAGCAAACTCCAGCGCAGGACTTCTTCGATTGTTCGAAAACGTCAAAAAGTTGAAAATCTCGCGAACTGCTCGGTCAATACGGGGTTTCTAACGTCCATTCATCGCGGAAATTTTCCTCGCATAACAGATGTTTTCAAGAGTGAGAAAAAGAACACAATCTCACGTGTTAAATGGGGAAATGTGGAGTGATCACATGTAATATGATAAATAATGTATACGTAATATTTTCTTGACAAAACTTCACGCGATATTAATGTTTTCTTTTCCTTTCAATAAAGTATATAATATTGGCAGGCAGTTATAGTATTCCACGATGATTGGGTAACCAGCAGCTACTTCTAGAATGATTATCACGTGATAATCAAAATTCCGTACGAAGTTTTGACATTAGTTTGTTTTATAAGGTCAATGTTTAAGCTAGAATCTATATTTCATAGCACAAAACGGTTAATAGTGGTTAACGAGTAGGGTTTGAGGCAGGGAAGACAGCACGAGATATGAATTGAGGTTTCAATGCACTTATGTGAGGTAAACGTGGGCAGCATTTTTCAGTTTTCTTTGGAGAGTTTTTGTATGCTAGTCAAATAAACCGTCAATATCGGATACCAACAACTATAGCCTGATGGTTTACCAGGGTGAATAGGTTATTACGAATGGGCATACATATAATATGTGAGTCATAATCCTGTTTTTTTTTCCTGTTTTTGTTCTAAGTAAGTAACGGGTATGTATGTTACATGTAGCTGATAGCTAAATGTTCTCCGGACCACATTCAAAAAGGACATCAGAAGATACACAAAGTTTGAAGATAGACATGTTTGACGATGTAAGATAGCTGTTCCAGGCCCTTTTTAAAACGCTGAATGTTGTTACTAGCTCTGATTTGATTCGGAAGCCTACTCCTAATTTTACTGAACAGTGTCATATATATTTCCACCCATTCAATCACCTTTAATGACGTTTCTTGAACTCAGAAGGTACTCCTGTTAACCCGACTGTCTAAATAAGCTTTATTGGAGCCGTTGAATGCGACTTATTGGGTGAATTAACCTAAATCGCCAGAAGCAATTCAACAACCTCCGTCACCAATCCATAGATCTGTTGGATCGTTTTCAGTATCACACACGTTTAGCATTATTGTAGGCTGCAACTTTATTCCTCTGTGATACGCCAATCTTGGCAATGCATTTTCATATTCGGGGTGTTTCACTATGGTTATCAATAGGTAACATTTGAAATCAGGTGCAATGGTTGCCCGCAACCGCCATGCGCATCAAGAAATTTTTCAGGAATTCACACTGCCTCCAAAAATGGCTGATTTCTCAAAATTTATTCAAAAAATATTCGTTGATTGTGAAGTTCACCGTGTGTGTTACAACGCATGAACAAAGTTCTGGCGCACACTTCCCACTGTCTTCTGAATAACCCACTTATAATGCATCAGTGTGAGCCACATTCTTCAAAGTCAACCAAGTTCTATATGCACGCAGATGCTGGCCATTTATCTGAAGTTAATTCCATGAAGCACTACAATATCGGCCGAAAGCTAAGGTTTCCTGTGTTCTTCTGGGGTTTGGGGTACCGGTACGTTCCGCGTTCGTGATCTATATTCCGTATATTCGTGTACTATCCATCGCCAGTTTTCGTTAACCGCACAAGTCATAACGGGAGTATGCATTGTTACTGTTATATCTACATCATCACATGCGTACGTGTTCCACGCTAACCCGAATTCACATTGATACCTAAATCTATTTGGAAACCGTCACTCGCATTTGTTGAAAGTTAGGTCGCTCACTTGGGCTGTCGGGTCGTCGTGGCCATAGGCCATAGTTTTCAATTTAACCTAGTAATTGACGTCCTTCTAAATCCACTTCATTGTAACCCAGTTCATGTGATCGCTGGTCACTCATCAGCTGATGGACCAGCCAGCAGATTTTCTGGCGAATAAGCAGCTCAGCAGCTGCAAGCAATACGCCCTCTTAGTAAGAAGCTGTTCTGTGGATTGTGTTTGAACCTTGAAACACACAGAAGGCTACCTTGTACGGCACAATCTTTGATTTGGACGAGGATCGCTGACTACGTTTACGTAGAAAACTGATTGCCCATGTGTTCCCAGATCTGTCAGATTCAACGAACACCCGAATCAGCGTATATGTCAGATCCCAGTGGCGTCACTATAAAAACAGATAACACACATTTGAGTACGCGTTTGAATTTGGTTTCACGTGTTAATCCGCATTACCATGCTGTAACTGCTGCTTCGGCTACCATGAACCACCCCGTTTTATGTACATCGGTACACCAGTGGTGCAAATTCACGTAAAACTAAGCGAGAGGTCGTCTCTACCGACCTATCAAAACCCACCTTTCTAAATGACTGGAACCGCTGCTGCTTAAAGGTGTTTCAAAACACCACTGTCACTACGTTCCTAGGTCGCCAATGTCGCGATAGTATACAAACAACAATTACTTTGTAATTAACCGCTTGAATCGGCTGCGCCAACGTATCAAGAGTATTACTAATTAAACGACCACGGGCCACTCGGGCTATCAAGCAGAGCAACGAAACAAACATCACATTTGTCAATCTACCAGTACTCGTTAAGTCCTACTTTTGGCCCCATAGCAGTGTTCACAAGAATTAGTGCTCACGCAATTCCACTTCAAGGCCCAGCCATCGTTGGAAAAAATCGTATTTATTGTAGCCGTTTCACCAACCTAACCTCTTATTTGCTCATATGGGTCCATTTTGTGTAAGTAGCTATCACCGACCCTAAAGAAATGTTAAAGGATTTTGCTGGCTTCAGTTGGATTCCTCTAACTTTTCTTCGTCCAAACGGGGTTTTCACAATCATTCCTTATAGAGCTTACCGCCAACCCCTTTGTGCCTTTAAACGAACTCTGTATGTACTCACTTAAATAGATAAGAGTTATATACCAGAAAAGTGCATCAGGTTTGAGCAACCGCTCGTTTGCAAGCCAGCCGCAGATAGCAGATCGACTTCAGCTCAGAGTTTTAGGAAGCTAACCCGCCAAGGAAGTAGCTAATATACCTTCTGGCAACTCTCGCAACCTGTACTCTATAGTGTAGTGGATGTCTGAGCTACTATCCGGTGGTGACCTGACAATATGATACTTAGTCGGTAGTCATGAGCTTGGATCCCGTGCGTGGACGGTGCCAGTGAAGTCCGACAACATGCGAACGAATCTCCACTGCGTTGTTGTCGGTGACCGTGAACAACTGTTTACAATCATTTAAATGCTCTTCCGGAATGTTGTTCGGGTCCATACATTTTCAGTCTGGCGGTAGAAGCCCATACAATGTTTCCCCACAAACGCTCCGGCTCAGAAAACGAAACTTGTAATGATAGACTTTTCAGTAAAAACCAGTACAACTGCTTTTGCTCCTCCTTAACAGGCAAGCTTTGATAGGGCTTCATAACTACGAAAAAAGTGCAGACGAAGATTGAAACAGTGCAACTTTTTAAAAGGTGTGACATTGAATCAAGTAGAATGTGCATTAAATCGAGCGAAAATTCCCAGTGTAGTCATGAAAAATACTGTATAGCGAACAAGCTCGTTTTCAGTGATTCATCATCAGGCTAAATACATCACATTTATATCACAAATTTTACAGGGGAATCGTTAAAGGGGTAAACGGGGAACGGGTGGTTAATGAGGTCAGTCAGTTCAATGTCACGCTGCAAGCCGGATACCCACTTGAACCGGCGAACAGCCTGTCAAGACTCACGGTTTAAGTGAGTCCCTGATAATTGTCAGTGAAGTCCGTACCCAGCGAAAACATGGGCCACCAATCTCCAGAATCTTGAGTACCCATGATACAACGGTTGAATTGTTGTAGCCGAATTGGTACAAGTGAGAGTCAGCGTTACGCGGGAGAAATAACGGGTGTCAAAGTGGGTCACCAACCGTCAGACAAGTTACATCCAAACATAGTTGGAAAGCAATGAACTAGACAGTACGCAAGCTTATAATGATTGAATGGGATATGCTACCCTCATTCACACTGTCTCATACGGACCGTAGATGGAAGCAACCACGTAATAACCTCAGGTGCCATCGCTCCTAGGAGTGACACTTCGTCGACCGTTTTCTACCTGAAATACTGACAGGGAAACAGACTGAACATATAATTCAGATATATAACTAACCCACGAACGTGGTGGCATAGCTTTCATTGAAATTTACTTTGAAATTCTAGTATAAAATGCGATGTGAACGCAATGTAGTCGGAAATCACAAATTTATCTACATCTCCCAAACCACGCAAAATTGAGCGCTTTTGGAAACGGGAATATGTATTTCACCGAAAAAATTCCGATGAGAACATTGCCAGAACACGGAATCGACGACGAAGTCCAACATGATGCTTCTATCGAAAAAAGGCGGAACATTTTTTTCAGCAAAGTGCAAATATGAACCATTTTTAGGCGTGGCCAATTTTTCCTACTGCAATACAATTATTATACCTCAAAAAGTCTATATGTTTGTCCTGAAATATGCATTTGAACATTCCACGTAAAATTGAAAATTCTTTCTTCACGCCCAAATGGCTGTTTCCAACTCGATTTGGTCGTGAGGTTCTATACCTGCGAACTATACAATTGTCGTGATAGCTAACTTTTCCACACAGTACATCTGTCACTAGGACTAATTTAGAAGATACTAGATGAACAACTGGGTAGAGGATGTGTTTTCTGACACAACGAAATTTTTTGCATCCCCGGCAAGGGGTACTCCTCTTTCTTATTTTGCGCGCAAGTTAGTTAACTTGCATCACAAAGTTGGCACAATCAAAAATGGGCCGGCAATGAATCGTTCTGAAAGCGAAGGATTTATGCAGTTCGCAAAGTGAGATTATTTGCGGGTAATCTTAGATAGCCAGTCTGTATCAGACGTCGGCTTTATACCTCGCGTCCGAATGTAGGGTATTAGATATTCAATGGTACCCCTACCCAACCCGGCAAGTTTTTCCACTGTTGATCACGTTTCAGTATTTGAGGTAGCCCTAGATATGACTCAACTGTCCGGGGGTATCCTTCAGCACGTTTATTAAACGTCGACATTTAATAAAGACAAGATAGTAAAAATGACAAACAAAAAGGAACTCGGACTACGGATGTTGGAAATTTCTGTACTGTATTGCGAGATCCAAAAGGTTTTCGAAACAGTGTATGCAGACCAAACGATGAAAGCAGATCGCTGTAAGCGCGTCCTCTTTCGTTTCAAAAATCTGGTGGTGAGCACTGACTCATCAAACTTCGTTGAAACTGCGATTCCGTAGATTCGAGCGCAGAAATCTCACAAATGGGCCACACAGCATCTGTCTGGTACTAAGATGTCATCAATAATCCAGTAATGGCTGTAAAGCCTTTCGACTCCTTTAATCCCATCGAAAGATATGTTGTCAGTAACCGGCTACGAACTGGTCATGGAGAACAATGAAGCTTAAGCACAATTCTGTTGCACCGAGTTTGAGCTTTTTAAAGGCAGTTTACACGCAGAACCTATTACAGGTGATTCTCTGAGGGTATAAAACGGCTAGCAAAACTTTTCATTGTGAAATTTAGTAGAACCTTGCAGCGCTCCAGAGTTCTTTCAACATAGTCTACTATTCACCAATTATAGAGGCCGTCTGATATCTGATCGAATTGACTGAGAAGTAATTTGTTGGGACTGAAATTGTCCTGTTATTGTTTATGAGAGATGAACTTCCAAGCCTCCATTTAGAGTGAGTGTAACGCCACTAAGTTAAGATCGGACCTCAGCCCATTCAGTCCATGTCAACTACATGCAGATGATACGAAACTGGTTGGAAGTGCGTCGGACTCGGACGCCCTCCAGGAAAACATCTTGGGAACCTTCGAAAGGTCACCACCGCTGGACGTTCTAAAAATCTATATCCTTTTGGAAGGACGCATATGGGCATACGGTCGAATGGGCAACAGAAAAACAAATGAAATTTTGGTACATAAGTCACTAGTGCGTTTATTTTTTCCACCAAGTGTCGAAGCTGCAACAGGGGCGCGACGAGCGTTACATCGATCGAAATCCACGATCATTAATCTATTTCTTGGTGCGTTTATACCGTTTTACCCGGTCACAGTTCGTCCCAGTTGGGACACCGTGCCCAAGCTTGGACATCACATCTTAAAATGACACTGACGACCTCGAATAAGTACAAAAACTTGCAGCGCGCATGGCATATGGTGCGAAAGTTCTGAGCCACCTAGACTAAGATCTTCGAACCTATTTTCGCTCAAACGGTGGAAGGCCAGAGAGGACTCATCGATGTGCACAAAATTACTCATCACGCTGGCAAAAAAGTTCTCTAGTATGTTTGTTTGTGATGCAACAGAATCAAGGTTTAAGGGGTCATAGATTTACCATCGATAAACCGATGTCAAGATCGGCTTTTCGGTTTAGCTTTTCCATCAGTCAGACAAACAATTCGTGACATGGATTGTTCGTGAAGAATGTGGAAGCCTCGAGCATAGATGTGTTCAAGATGGAGTTGGAAGTAAGTAAGAACAACCTTTTACTTACTGTGTACTAGTCTCCAGTGCGCTTTCGGGTTTGTCGTTCAGAGTAACGAGGAGTTGTCTTTTTTCTTTGTTCTCAACCATAAATCACTAATTTGAGGCATTTGATCGACAGAAAACGTTATCGGGTCGGTCATCCGATCGCAGAAGTCATACATCAGGACGTTAACAGGCTCAGACCTTGAGATTAGAAGTATCACTGGACAATGACGAATACATAACAAAACGTGGAATTGAGCGAGAGTCCTTTGTTCAAACCTGTTTGTCAGCCGTTTTGGTTAATAATTATTGTTCCCCCGTATACTGTTCTTTTCATGTTTGAGGTTGGACCACTTTCAGTTGATCCCATTTCTAAAGCAAGCCTTGCGCTATCGTCTTCCAGGCACTGCTTCACTCAAGCATCCTGTCCAAATTCATGCGCACGTTGGAGGTCAACGCCAGCGTGTACTTTTTCATCTATCGGCAATCTAGCTTCCCCGACCTTATTGCTAACCAGCATCAGCTTTCGCCCTGATGTGTTCTCCACAATGACCTCGCGCTATTCGAGCCCACCTAGCCACAAAATAGACTTAGCTTGCCAAATGTTTAGGCTGATTAAGGGTCTACGACTAACACAGCGGCCAGAAGCAGAAGCAGTGTCTAGAAAATAACGGATCTCACGGTCACACCTGGGCTCTTTCTGGGGTTTAACGAGAATGGAGTTCTTTGACGTCAGTAAAAAAACTCCCCATTACGTTTGATCGAGTATTGTGACCACCCACGTCCGATCTTTCAGCTAGACGAAGCCCGGAGACGGATCCCTAAACTGTTATCAGTGGTAGACCGAAATGTTTCTACGCGGTGTTAGAGAAATACATTTGAAAAATACGCAAATCTTGGTCGTTCACGACGATAATCTCGTTCAATGAAGGCAAAGGGTACCGAACGCAGTCGGCAAAGTCAAAGGTAAACCATCATGCGAGTACGCCTGGTTATCAGAGGCTTCTTGTGCCGCAGACGATAAGTAACACGTTGGTTCGGTAGAACAGAAATGGACTGAGTAGGGTGTATGAATCAGACTTCGGGCTGTTAAGTGGGATAGAAACTATAACCAAGTGAACACGATTTTTTCAGTTCTGAGACCAACAAATTTTTACTACCACCTCTGTCTGGCAACTGCTGGTCCTATTAGCGCTTCCAATAATAGGTATATTACTCTGTAGACTGTGAACGGTTGTGTACTCATGCGATAATCAGTGTTTACGGGGACAAGGCTCATACACTAAAGTCAGGATGTTTCAGCAGCCTTTCTTCATTTATTTTGTGTGTTTGAACCTACCTTTTATACGTAAGATATTCCATTCTCACGGATTCTTCATCCGATCGCTTTTGTTGCCATCCCACTTCTCTACTGGTACAAAAACCCGGCTGTTAAACCAGGTTTCCGTGAATTCGGTACCGTCCTTCTCTTTTATAGACTAGCTCACCTCTTCCGCCTTGTTTTGGCAACTACGGAGGGTTGAACGAAGCAGTTGCAGTTCACTAGCTTGTGTCTCCCATCCATTCTGTCGTTTGGACTTGAAAACGTACAGGCCGCAACCTTATTTCGGTATGGGTGCTGTATGTTTTCCCTGCCCCGCAGCCGTTTTTCATATAGCTCTCGGTCAAATGGGAAAACCAAGTTTGTCATTGTTTTTGTACAGATAAATCTCAGCGCCTTGCTCGGAGTTCCGGCTCTGGTTACATAATTTCTCCCAATCTGTAGTTTCAGCACCAGTTAATAAGTGGTTGCTACCTGCTCCACCTACGATACACAGTAACTTCCTCACGGCATGTGACGACTTGTTTCCATAAGCTCAGTAAGCCCCGCTTGTTGGTTGGCTACCTTTCTTGCAGTTTGAGTTCGCATCCCTTAATTATCCTTTTCTCAACAAGGGCCCTTGCGTGTGACATTCCCCCTGGCAGCCTTCAACAAGGCATAGTTCCGAAAAAATAGCCTTATCCACAGGTTTCACCCCGTCGTTTGACGTTCGCACTCACCTAGGTTCTAAGGAGTCAAGCAGTGAATGTCTGGTGCAGTCTTCCACTGATATGTTTGGCAACTTACTACATTTATACGATGAAGCCACGCATTGAATTACTTCCGCCTATTTTCTGGGGACTACCCACAAAGTTTGGTGTCGTGGTTTTGAATGCTGTTTCATCTCCTACCAGAAGCCTTTTCGTACAACTTTCCACCAGCGACTTTTGGTTGAAGTCGATGAAACCCATGTTAAATTATTATGAGTGAAGCCGATGGCACAACAGCTGGATGTCTGCTTGGAGACCCATGAACCGTAACAACCGGCTCAGCGAAGTTACCCTGTGCGTCATCAGGCCAAGGGCATCTTTTCACACAGTGCCGATTTCGGTTGTTTTCACGCCCACGTCTCACTGACCAAATTAGCGTACCATAGATCGTTCCATACGTATCCTCTGTATTAATTACATTGAATAATAGGTAGTCATTTATTGCACTTATTAAATGTAACATACGCAGACTTGATACTATGAACTTTAAATCATCTTGTAGTACCCCACATAACTGTTCACGTCACTACAGTGTTGTGCGCTGATTGTTATTCGTTATTTTTCGTCCATCGAGTTGTGTTGGTTGTAAGCTGAACAGTTTACTCACTATTCAATTGTGTATGTTTATTTGCGTTTAGACGAAATAAACTGTCAACCATCTGTCGTGCTCTGCCTGCATCCAGCCGCCCTGGCAGAGCTGGCAATTTGTCGCCAACAAACTGTTACGCGCCGCACGGAAGCTGATCTCACTGTTTGTATACACTTTTTAGTGAACGTTGTCGTGGTCGTCGTCCGTAAAATGTGTCTCAGTTTGTTTTACGAAGCTCAGGGTTCAGGAGTGAAGCACGTTTCATCAACGAATGGGATGACCTGAATTGTTGTAAAAAAAATACTCGCTGGCATCAGGAATCTTCCACTGAAGCATTTATGGTCATGGTCATGACCATTTGGGCAAAGGAAAAGTACATGCCTGAAAACATACTTTCCGTTCTATACTCGATGTCAAGGCATAAACTCTTCGCATTATCTTAACTGGTCAAACTGACGCACTTCTTGCGTAAGATTTGTGGCAGCTTGCCTGGTGTCTTTTTCGTTTTATGTTCGGTGCAACGTCGAATGTTTGGTGCACTGTTATACTCGTCAAAAGATTCTCGGCCTGCTTGTAGAAGGTGGGCTCCAAATTTACCCTCATATCTCCCTTGGCTACTGCCTGCGAACAATTATAACGAACTTTATACCGTGACTGTCCTCAGGAAGTGTATCTGTTCTATGCAACTTTACAACTGTCATTGTGTGCCCGATAGAACTATCCTGATCCGTTTTACCTCACATGCTCACAACTTTATCTACGTTTAGTTGGCTTAATAAGCTGATTTCCACTTTTCTGGTAGTTATCTTGCAGTTTTTTGTCGCCGTACAACGGAAGCCTTTTCCGCTGGATGGTTCGGGAATCTGATTAATTCACATTCAGGAGGAGACGACATTTTCATTTTAACTTTCGTCACTAGCATCGTATTGCTTTCATGCGCGTGAATAGCCTTCTCTGACGTTTGTCTGAATATAACAATATATCTCATTGACCCTACTGTGTGAATCAGCGTCATTGGAAGTGTCCTTTACTTTCGCTGAGTAGATAATTATAAGTCGCCGGAAGCTATTGAACACTAGCAATAAGAGATCCTGTGCTATCACAGGATTTAACCATATCACACGCGTATTAGACGCCGTAGCTGCCGTCAGTTTGGTGCAACTTTCGCTACTTTTATTCGCCATCTGTCGCCGCACGATGCCGTTGTACCCATGCCAAGTGGGTCAAGACTTAACTTGTCAATCTGCCTACACCTCAAAATGATCGGGCAGTCTGAACATCATATCAGTTCGGGCATACTGCCAATAAAGACTAAAAAACCGTTGTGATGTGTGAGCACGCCGGTTCTCCTGTATAATGGATCCGATTCCAAGCAAATGAAGAAGCCTTCGCCAGAAATAATAGTTGTTGATAGCGAACCCACTTCGCTGAATCCGAGGTCGATGGCTGGAGCAGGTTTCATTAGCGATGAACGCATGCAATAATACCTGCAAACCGCTGATTCAACGAAGCAGACCGCTATACTCAGATGTTTGTCTGCAGCATCACGGCGAAAACACTCCTCCAGTGTTCCCATGGCTGAGCGACTTTCAAATTGGCCACACCTGCAAAAAATCTGTTTCCTGCCAATCCAAGATATCATGAGCTTTGTCTTTCATTTCAAGCCAGTGACACGTTCTTGTAGCTTAGGAGGTGAAGTTGAGGCGTTTTACACATTCATACCTTTAGCGAATAGAGGACAATATGCCAATTGTTCGTGATCCACAAATCAGTAACAAACGTACTCGTACTGAAGATAACGCGCCTTACTGTCATACTGGATACCAGCCAAACAATGGTCTATCGATTCAGTGTTGTCGTTAACTTCGTCGTTAACTTTGGTCGTTAACTTACGTGAATCGAGCAGAAGAAGAAATAGCAGAAAAGGAGTAGGGCCACGTAAACGCACGGAATTGATTCCATTGGGATCTAGTCTAGGACGTAGGAATACACTTGGATAGATCGAAGTAAACGGAGGAGGTGCGACAAATTGGATGTTGCCGACAA
Source organism: Paragonimus kellicotti (assembly GCA_014220965.1). NCBI lineage: Eukaryota > Metazoa > Platyhelminthes > Trematoda > Plagiorchiida > Troglotrematidae > Paragonimus > Paragonimus kellicotti. Next base: position 69,052 of record LOND01000103.1, on the reverse strand, counting down.
TGGTTTGAGGTTGGTATCCTTAAGGTTCATGCTGTCACACAGTGAAGGTATGATGAAAATAAAAACGTCACACAGTAATTGGTTTGCTAAACTGTATGTTATTCCATCTAGCCTGGTAAAGCGTCTATCAACCTGAAGCCGTCTATACGAATCGCCAGCGTACATGGACCTCAGTAAATATTTAAAGGCAATCTATAACACTGGGTTTGAGCAGACAGAATGTGCAGAGCGTTGTATGTTTACAAAAGTTGCTGCTGTATAAGACCACACGCGACTGTCCTTTGGCTTCTACAATGGTCAGCGAATTGCTCTATCTTTAAAGATAGTATTTCTCGTATCCTTCTGAACCCATGAAGAATATAGTCCATTTTGAACAAACGATGCTAAAAGTATCATAAGCGAAAAAATTGTGTGCAATGAAGTAAGGCGTGCAATAGCCGAAGCTGTACTGAATCAGTTCCTTAAACCAAACAGCTGTGCGCAGTATGGGCCGCGCCATCTAATGAGGCGGCCGTTAGAGGCCAACGACGACGATGCCTTCAAATACATCACAAGCTGCCTAAATTTCGGGTTGTACCCTATTGCACCAAACAGCACAATGGAGCGTCAGCGGCCGGCCAATTGCGCACTGACCCATACTTGCCAAACAATTTGCACGATGCGCGTCTTTGTGTGTGGCATCTCGCCCATGTGACGAATACGAAAGACGTGTTTGAGCAGATAAAATTTCGAACGCAACATCGAAGAAGGCAACATTTTCTTCTGTGGGCCACTGGTAAACTCGAAACGAACTAGAAAGTTCATCAAACGAATACACTGTCATTTGTTGAAGTAACATTCTCCAGTTGCGCAAGCCTTGGTCAAATGCAAACTACCGAGGATAATATGAAAAAGAAGATTGATTCGACAATTGTGAGGCTAACCGTATGCTTTATTTTGACGACTTCTTGTTGAGTACGGTTTCTGTGACTTAGTTAACTACTTTTGTAGGCAAATCACATGATTCACTGAAAGTGGCAGATTTCTAACCTCCCAATGCTGTTGGGAGGCCCGAAAGCACTCTACATAACTTGTCGTTAGAGGAGGTGAAAGACAACATGTTTACCATGGGTCAACCGTCATGTTGTGTTCAAAAGCGGTAGTCACAACAGGCTAAGTTCAGAATGGCAGATTCTGTCTTAGTTTCATGGAATTAACACACGAGACGAATTGTAAATTGTTTTTCTCAGTTGTAGCCTCGTTGCTTGGGGAGATATTTCCTGACAAACAGTCCCCTCAACATTTGTGTGGGAGATATAATTATGTATGTTTCTCAACTCATTTGTAAGGATAAGTGTGAGGTGGCTACCGGTAAAATCTTAGTGATCAGCCTGTGCATACTGTGGCAGCATAAAGTGCCTCGATGTAACAAACCGATAAGTCTTGTACTAAGTTGAACAACTAAGCTCTATTTTCTCCCGGTCGCTTCAGTGTCTGCTTTCGGAGAGGTCGTGTAATCTAGACCGGTGGGTGACAAGGACAAGGTACATGGTACCTGGCTGCTAGAAGAGTAATAGGCAGTATCTCATCGTACGTCATTTTTCCTTGGCTGGATTCAACCACTGTCAGAGTGGATGCATACGTTGGGTGTGTGAGCGCGGTCGTGTTTGTCAGAACGTTGGTGACCACGGTGCCTGTCCCCATGTATGCCCTTCTCGTTTATCGTTCTTTTTCATGCACTTGGGCTCTTCTTATAGCAATTACGAGTTTCCTCCGCAAATACTGATACGGTCTTTCGAATTGCGAGCACGACAAAACATTCTTCCCACGAGCGGTAATCCCGAAATATTACTGCGTTAATATCGTTCTCTTATCGAGGCTGGTTATCAGGCAGCTTATGCGTTCCTACTTCCCACTGCCGGACTTTTGTTTTTATATGTCTTATTTTCACTTACGCCTTACTACACCGCCACTACGTGAATTCCTGTATTTGTCCGTGTTTACTTGAATAGTTGATCTCGGAATTTGTAAGCCTGGTGACCTCAGTGTCAAGGTTTGTCGTTCTTTTTTCCATTCAAATAACGACATTGAAAAACACGACTTCTCCCTTATTATGCAGATGCACAAAATGTTTAACACGATAGAATATAGAACCAAAATGCTCCACCTAAATGAGGAAAAACATGCGCTTAACGGCAAAAAGAAGAGCTCGGAGTTGATGCAGTTGTTGAGACGCAGGAACTATGAGAGAGACCCTATTATCTCAGTAGTAACACTAGAGAACAAAACTTCCATAGATGATCCTGTTACAATCTGTGAGGCCTTTAATTCCTATTTTGCTGCTTCCTTCAACATTGAAGGAAATATATTGCCTCCACCTCTCCCTGTTAACACAAGTATGTTCCTAAGTCATGTTCCTGTTGATGCAGTGAAAATACGCTCTCAGTTAGCCATTATCAAACCTTCTTATATTCCTGATCCTGATGGTATTCACCCTGTTGCTCTCAAACACGGAGGGGAAGACATTCCTCTACTTTTGCTTAATATTTATATACTTTCTTTAACATTAGGCTCCTTCCCTTCCCAATGGAAAAATTCTATAATAATCCCCCGCTATAAAAGTGGCTCGCGACAAGATATCAACAATTATCGTCCCATTAACCATACTTCAATTTGTTCTCGGGTGTTGGAAAGGATGATAAAATGTTGCATGGTTGAATTCTTATTATCACAAAACCTTATAAACCACTCCCAGCATGGGTTCCTCAGCAAACGTTCGTGCATGACGTGCCAGCTGGAATTTCTTAACCATGTTACAAAATCTGCTGATTCAGGGAATGCAATTTATTATACTTTTGGATATGCAAAAGGCTTTTGATCGTGTGCCTCATAGGCGTCTTCTGATCAAAATGATCCATTGCTTAGCTGGTTTGCTTCATACCTTGTAGACCGCACACAAACAGTGAAAATCGGAGATAACAGCTCAACACCCAGACCAGTCACCAGTGGAGTGATTCAAGGAAGCGTCCTGGGACCGTTACTCTTTCTTATGTATATAGACGACATATGTCAAGTTATCAAGCATGGCAAACTATTCCTATTCGCTGATGACATCAAACTTGTCTACACTGTTCCTCCTGGCGATCTCACTTCTTGTTTAGGAAATATACGGAAGGACTTCATGTCATTAGAGTCTTGGTGTCAAACTTGGCTGATGAAATTTTCAGCCAATAAATCCACCATCGTTGCACATGGTTGCCATATACCAGAGGACTTTATAAAGCTGGATGGCCATAGCATTCCAACTTCCAACTCAGTCCGAGACCTGGGTATACGTTACTCAAACTCATTCAATTTCTCAGAACAGGTATCTTTCCTAGTAGGTAAAACTAGACGAACGATTGGTTACATTAAGCATTCATTCTTCCTTCCTGCAGCTCGACTACACCTTTATAAACTATGCGTACGACCTCAACTTGAGTACTGCACGTTCATATATTGTCACCTGCGCAAGTCTGATAGGCTAGCTCTGGAAAGTCTCCAACGTGCATTCACGAAAGGTTTACTAGGTTATCCGTCTTCTCTGAACTACAGAGAACGCTGCCAAACGCTGCACTCGATCCACTTTGGCTACGGCGACTCAAGCTGAACCTTGCACTTCTGTATAATCTAGTTCATGGCAATAAATTTACCGACAACTTCGAGATTCGCTTACAACATAGCTCAATGTACAACCTCAGGAACAAAAAATATACATTGACAGCTTTTAAATCCCGTAAAAAGCTGCGTTCAAATTTTTCCTAGTGAAATATTCCTACATTTGGAATAAACTTCCACATGCAGTTAGAGCCAGTAAGAATATACACCAATTCAAACGAAGCTTAGAAACCTTCCTGACATTACCGAACGTCATGTCCATTTTCAAACTCTGCCTGCATGAAGACGACATTTTTGAAAACGGACCTAATAACATCTGAGTGGAAAGCTCATCCTTGTGTGATGCAACTCCTCGTACACTTCGAGCAAATCAAAGTTATAAATTTCGCCATCGGATGCAATTATCTAGATACCGAAGCTTATTACTTCATACTTAATGATAACCAACTGTGTATGGTTATTGATCATTATGCAAAAGCTGTGCACGCTAAAACTGTTTGGAAAAAGTACACTTAGCCTGTTCGCCTCATATGGTTACATTCAAATCTCGCGTTACCACCCATACTTCCTATCCTCATGGATCACCTGGCAATCTTTCTATCTTTTCAAACATTCTTTCCATTCTATATCTCGGACGTGTATACCAAATCGACATCAGAATTCGGCTGTAATCATATACTAGAAAAGGCTGTTAATCAATCTCTTTCCGCGTTATACGATAACAATTGTTTGCTAGTGCCATATATTTTATTAGCTAACACAAAATTATAAATTTTATATAAAAGGTTTGGCCAGAAAATCACATATTCCATTATTCGTCATACTTCACATGACCATTTTACGTTCTTCCGTTTATCACGTAATTTCGCTTTTCATTCCTGATTCCACAACTACATCTGACGCGAGAAAACATTCCACACGTCCGGACACTCAAAATCCGTATTGGTTGGACAATTCGCGGGTCTTGTAGTGGACAAGTGGGCATACGCTAGACCCTCGTCCACTAACAATTTAGAAGCGCCTTTCCTGTAGAGCATTCGAAACAGTCCCAACAGGCATCGAACTAGAGAACGCATTGAGGTTTGGAAACAAACCGTATATTTCCAGCAGTGTTTGGAAATATGATAAGTAGTTAGCTCTAGCCTAATCTGGGACCAACGGCAGCAACCAAGAGAAGAAAGAAAAGAAGCACGAGGTGGGCTACCGCCCACTCGGCGGCACTCAAAAGCGCGCCAAGCGAAAAGTGCGTGGAACCTTCGAGTGCGTTAAACAACGCTCGAAAAGGTTCGGGCTAAACGACCTTGAAGAATGGAATAGAAGATGAGTCGTTAGGAAAAGGACAAGCGTTTACTGCGTGCAATTAGTTGCACGACTGAAGAAAGTGGCACTGAGTTCATATCAGGCCTCCTATAGCAGGCGTACACAGAATCATGCGTACAGAACAAAGCAAGCGGGAAAACGGTTGCAGCCGGGATCCTTAGAGAAGCCACACGATCGCTGGTCACTACACAAGCCTCCCCCAGAAGGGTGGCGGTAGGCAACCTTCGATCATGCAACCGGAGGTATCGACGTGTGGGCCACCCCCTTGTGGTTTCGTTCATGGCACTCCCGATGCCATGAGTGCATACACAAAAGACCTAAGACCACAAGGTTCCCCTCCTTACGCTACTGCGCCAGTCTAGGGTGGAACTAACCCAACGTGTAAATAGTGTGAACTGCCGAGCTCAGTGTACAGACTGGTGAATGTGGCAGTGCAGCTGAGGAAGTTGCGTACTTCCGAGGTCGTCCAGTCATTACATGTCAGACTGTCGACGATGACCTGCGTTCGCATGAGTGATGACCGTGGTGTGGCGAGCCTCACACAAGGAGACAGTCAAGAGCCACACCGGTGATGATGCGTGCTGAGGCCTAATGAATGCGTGTATGTAGGGCGCAGAGCGGAGGGCAGGTGGGATTTTCCCGAGTCGATTTGCTAGTTGGTTTACTCCACAACGATGCGGTCGAAGTGTGCCAGTTGGGTGCTGACAAAGACTCGACATAGGTAGCATCATTGTACCTCCTTCTAAGCCGCTGGGCTTCTGCAGCGTGAAGACCATCAGGATAAAAACGTCTGTCGTA
>LOND01000103.1:13320-38789 GCA_014220965.1 Paragonimus kellicotti | reverse complement strand
ATATTTGATTGAAATCATTCTGCTCACTAGAGTTGATCAGCCTGATACGCGTATCCTAAGTGTTCTGACAGTCTGTGTTTATTCCAAGACCAAGCTCACTATGGCATAATAATCATGAATATTGCCGTCCCATGTTATAACCTTACTCATCGGTAAGATTCAATTTAGTTGAAAGGCAACAACTTGGGTTACCAAATAACTTGTCATTTCGATTCCCACTATTGTCAAGTCCTGTCGTTTGCTTGTATAACCTGACATCATCCGGCTCACTTGTGATATAATAGTATCAGTGTAACGTAAAAGTCGGATACAAAAACTATTGGAAGATGAGAAACCTGGCCACTCAAATGAAACTGATCTACTCTGCCAGTATTCTTCACACAGACCGATAGACACAGCGAATGTCTACGCGGTTCTGTCAGCAGTAGGGCTAGTGGTTCATCTGACAAAGGCCAACACCGCTAAGAGTTTGTGAAAACAGACCGAATAATGTACTAAGTTGAGGTTTACGCTTTCCCAGGCAGTAATCATTACTCAACTAGGTGCATACATTTACTCCTAAAAGTTGGTTGTCGAGACCACCAGGGTGTCACTGATACCGTTATTTCTCCACCGCCGGGCAGCGTTTGGTGCGTATGCCTCACTTGGTGACTGAGCTCACACCCAAAACAAAATTGACTGTTCACTGTGGTGAATCGCTGGTGCAAAAGTGTCTGTCAACATGACTATTTCATTTCCAAATACCATATATGCCTTTTTACGTTTTAGTAACCGGTACTCGGAAAAGGTGATTCAGCAACAACTCTTAACCATAACGGTCGTAATGTTGGCCTCCCAGTTGGTTTATTTCCGTACCACTGCACTCAACCACCTATTCAGACATATGTGCACAGTGGATGGGAAGTACTGACGTGATATACTAACGGTGCGTGCACACACACACAAACACACACAACTCGCGCACTTGCGTCTTCCTTTTGGTGTAATATTGCACTTTCCCTTAACACTAACATCCAAAAACGTGGGATCATTTGGGTGATGAGGCGCGTTTTTTCTCCATTGATGCGCAGATCCATATGTTGCTTGTGCCAGTTCTTCGCGGTGCGCCTGTCCTGTCGCGAGTGCATGTTGGCTAACTGACCATGCACAATACCCCTAGCTGCATGTCTCAGACTCGTCCAAACAGATAAAGCATGCATGCGCACGGGAACGTCGCACAATCTAACCTCATCATCTTATGTTTACTTGCACCCTGCGAGTTACTTTGCTTTTTCCACGTACACACATGCACGGTAGTGTTGGGGAATATGGAAGAAATATACGGAGCAACGTTAACTGTGATGTGAGTGCAGGTTGCCGGGACGACCAAGCACCCATACATAGCGTGTGCATGTCCGTGTGTGTATGCCCGCGCCTCTGTCCTCGGGCAGTCAGTTTACATTTGAGACCAATAAGTACCAGGCCTTCGTATGTGTGTGAGTGTGCCTGTGCGGATGCGTTCGGTGTAGATGCGCCTGTGGTCGCCACGTGCTCCTTTACCTTGGCTACTCGGTCACAGTTGCTTGGACCGGTGGAAGGTGAGCGCACAACCAACATGCAGCACCCAGTGTGCGCACAATATCCCCCATCTCGCCCAAGGAAGGAAGCACTTGATGATTCCTATTCACGTGGCACAGGAACAGAACGACCATGTAGTCAGTGCTGCCACGTTCTTACTATGCCAGCGCATCATCCGTCTAATTTGGCTTTGTGTACCTATCCGCCTGTTGCTGTCGGCGGACATTCAAACATACACACGCGACGCACCAATGCGCTCATATCCGCGAACATCGGTGTGTACCGCTGTGCCTGCGTGTATCTCAACTCTTAGGTTGCTTCGCTGTTTAGGTAGAGTACCGAATCGTTCGATCACAGTGTAAGCGTTCTCCTACAGCCTGGCACGCATTCGCACTCTCACACACGTAAGGCGCACTTACATGAGGTATGCGTCACCATCACCACCCGTGAAACATTTTCCAGTTTTCCTCATTTGGTCCTCTTGTTACCGATCGAATACCATGTTCGACAACTTGGGTTGACCGTGAACGAATACACGAAGTGTGCGGGACAATTGTGAGAAACTGGTAATACGTAAGATCATTTCCGATCAATCCTGCATTGCTGGACACGGGTACTATTTTTAGTATTAGACAGTTGTTCACATACAGCTCGAAAGCGATGTTATTCGGAAGAAAGTCCACTAAGATAAATGAATCCGTCAGGTCAGTATAAGGTTAATTTAAGTCATGCATAATTGCTCCAGCTCCAAAACATCACTGTTGTCTCAGCGTTTAGTCATTCGCAAAATTTATTTGTAGACAAATATTCAGATCCTCACAAATCGTACTGACCATTGATTTCCCACTCTGTCAATATGGCAGTTGTGTATACCATGTACAAACATAAGTGCTAATTTCGTGTACGGTCTTCTGTAGGGGAAGATTAACGAGTAACTACCTACCATTGTGTGAGCAACTGTCAGTTACTTAGAGCGGAGTTTCTTCCGAAAACAATAGTAGAAAGAATGCTTGAAAAACTCTTTGGACATTCGTCGGCTAGATCGATCTTGATAAGTCTTTACAGCTGCTGGTCATATCACGTCTGGAGCGCTTTGGTGGGCTAGTTGAATGACAGTTTGGTCCACTATTTTGGATTGGATTAATAATTTGGAGAGAATCTTCGAAGTGGACAACATATCAACAATAAGATGCCGTATGACAATCCCTGGTGGTCGACTCAAAGACTACAAGGGTGATTTGCTTTCACTCTGGATACAGTTCGAATAAACCGATTATCCTCTCCTTGAAAATTTTCTGCGTGAAGCATTCGAACCACTGAATCCAGGCCCACCATTGGACCCCCGCATATATAGTCGATCCGTTTGCACTAGGTTTATGGGCGCGTAGCACGCTGGGTGGGTATGCGGATAGTTGGCTCAGAAACGGAATACTGCATGTTTCTTAGTCTACACTCAGTTTTCACTTTACACACCTGGATCATCAACGGATGACCAGGCGGTCAGTGGGGTGAGGGGTAGTACAACAGAAACGAATAAGGTACTTTTATGGCGCCAGGTGCCCGCATTGACGAAGTGACTGTGAAGTCGTTCCACGGGTAACGTCTCAGCTCTTAAATCGATCCTCACACCTGAGTCGATGACCCCCTAATCCAACCCTCCCCCAGCATCGTGGTGTGCTCTCTATCCCGCCAACCGTGGTCATAGCAACGAGTTAAATGATAGATGTCATGCGCTCAAATCATGTTTAATCCTGTACACAAACGCTTGTGATTGAGTACAAACGCTGATGATTTGACGTCGGATCACAAGTAAACGAGGAACCCGGAGGTCGACACAGCAGTACACTTTTTACTTGAACCAACGACCGTCCGGCTGTGAGTTGACACGTGATAACGTGTAGCACTTATCCGGGTGTGTAACGGACTCACGTCTTAAAGTACATTTATTGGTCACTGGGCAAACAGGCATCATGCGTGCTTGTCGACACTTGTTGGTGTGGTGCCCCTTTGGTCAGTCTGGTTGTAACAACCTGGACTGTCGTGAGGTAGTAATTCTTCTACAGGTATCCCAGTTTTTCATTCCCTATGGACATGAACCTAACACATATCCTAGCCCATGTGACGAACACATCAAGTGAAACCTAATTCAATGTATATCTAATAAATACAACTAAACTGGTTCACTATATAACGGACTTTAATAAATGTCACTTGATTTTCAGGTGCGATCCGGATTTATTCCGTTGAGTTCCCCGAACACATCTTCGACGGACGGAACATGTGTGAACAGGGAAAAAGGTGAGACAACCCGCTCAATAGCGTCATCTTCGTGCGTGAATAAGACAGAACTCCTAGACACCAAATCTGTGTTCACCGTACCATTGAAATCCGACGCGACAAATATGAACTCTGTTGTTGAGGCACTTAGCGCAGTCGTCAAGGGGGGTCTTAGATACCGCACGAATCCGTCTGTCGACCAACTATCAGTTGTCGGTTCTAATTCAAGTTTGGTTCAGTGTTTGGCCGCCAACGCTACCTCCATGTCCCAAGCTAATTTGAACAATTCGAGCGATTTTACCACCGCAGTAGCAGAATTCAATTCCGGTACACCAAAGGCCTCATTTTCTGTATGCGAACTTGACAGCGAAGTTAGTAACGCCATCGTGAAGGGATCCCTAGCAGGCACACCTTCCATTTTGCTCCCGTTCCCAAGCCAAACCCTTGAAACATCATCGGCCGCAGTGGTTAGCGAGAATAGTGATGAATTCGTCACTACACGATCAGCTAACTCGCTGGGCCAGATCACAGGTGCTCCGACCATAGTTACACAACAACCTCAGTTGGTCAGCTGGTCTCAACTACAAGCAATCATGGCTGCGGTGGCCAATGGTGGATCGGTCTCAGTTGCAACTTCTCTTGCATCCACTACCCCAATCACCCATCTGTCCGGATCTCCAGGTTCAGTCTCCACAGCCGCTACCAACAACAGCATGTCTACTCTACAATCCTCTACTTCAGTGAGCCCTGCGTCTCTCGCTACGGTGGCCTATCCCCATACTAATCCTACTAGCAATCCGTTACTCTCCCTTAATGCTGTTTCTGCAACTCTCCTACCGCCTCCACCACCACCGCTAGGATCGACCACGTTCGTCGGCACGCAAGACTGCAGTACCACAATGCTATTACCCGCTGCACTGGCTAGTGCTGGTGCATTAACTTTGACGCCTACCTCGTCCACATTCGCCACTTCGTCCGGTTTGAATGCGGTAAATGTCTCAAGCGCGAATATACCGGCAAATGCGCTGAAGAACATGGCTGTAACGTCAACTAACGAGGGTAATCATATTTATAACACGTATAGTTGACTTCAATATGTATTGAATGTGAACGTTATTGCTCTCTATTGTTCTCTAACCGAAGCATTAACGTCCTAGGTCTTTTGCTGTATGAACCTAAACTGTTGCAATATGGACCCCATTCACGTTTAGTTGAACCTTTCCACGATCTGAAGTAGATTGTTTGGAAGAAGCATCAGACTCAGACTACAGCTCGTCAGTGGCGGTGTACATTTTTAAAAGGCTCTTAGTGAAACTCCGAACCTCGTGTCTGCGGCATGGATGAGCTGATCACCACTTCATCTACCTCGCCTGAACTCGATTCACCATCGTTATGTATTCCAGCAGGATCGTTTGCTAATAAAGCCCTGCTAATCAAGCCGACTTAATAAGGGACACAGTATCTGTTAGCTGTAACACAACCCTGCGTTCAGGACCTCGTATTCAAGTTGAACTCAATGATTTCCCTTGCTTACTATAAGTGGCTGTGCATTTTGATAGACACAAATTGAGCATGACTCATTCGATTGCAGATTAAGAAAACTCAGATAGACCGTCAGGACTGGTCCGCTCTGGTGATGTAGTGGTCACCACGCTGACTCAACATACCACACATCAGGAAATTTGCCGTCGACGTTATGTGTTACTTATGAATCAAAACTAAATCGACATTCGGATGGTCTGGTGCTTCTGCTCGAAGCAAGCCGGTTGAACAGTCCACACGAATTCGGAGACGTGCGATCAACTGCGAATGGTTCTCAACTTGTATCGGTCAATTTCTTCGACCATTACTGTGCAATAATTTCCGAACTATTATCGTACTCCTACTGGAAGTAACATTAGGTAAAGGAGCTCAACGCTGATAGTAGTAGAACGTTCGTATTTTCTGAGTCGATGTATAAGTTGGTTACAGTTCTATGGCTGTGAGCCGTGGTCAAAAACTAATGCTCGTTGGGCCCTGATGTTTTCAGCATATGTGCCTGAAGTCAGGTACACGTATTGTTGGTTAACATTCCAACTTAAGATGCAGACTAATTACACACATCTTCAAGACGCACCCTACTCCTTGCTTATATTGCTAAGTTGTGGAATACGTGAAACCTTGAAGCAACAAGCTGGTTGCAGCTGCTGAATATATATATATATATATATATATATATATAATAATTTATCATTGTTTTCTGTTTCATCACGTTAACATCGTTCTTAGATTTGGCTCTTGTTTCATTGCTTACGGTAGTTGCGAAACAAGCATTTGTCCTTGTTCCAAATGAGTTCACCGGTATTACTGACATTTAACTAAGCCTCTAACTCGGCTTAGCTGAAGAAGATGAACGTTATCGTAGGAGTCATCTGTAGAAGGTTGGTATTCCTATGTTCATTGACGGGTTATATTATCGGTGGTGACCCAAGTAAGGTTGTGTTGTATTGCCACACGCGATTGCATAACTGATTTCGTCCCCGCTTCTCAACTAAGGTTAGTGAATTACATGCTCTGCTCAGGTTTAACTGCTGATTATGATTGGTCCGTTCCACCTTATCGTAGCTCAACACAGAGCCGCGTGCTCAGAACAATGTGCATTGCGCGTTGCTGAAAGCGCAGCCTATCGCCGTCTTTCCATCGCGCGCAGCAGAACATTTTTCTATTGGTTACAGTGCATTCGGCTCCTACTGCCTCTATAGCTTCACAGGGCCTGGTTTATATTCCCAACAGAGAGAGAAAAAAGTGTATAAATGATCACGTATCTAATGACGTCTAAGGATAATTTACAACGCAAGACAACGAGAGGACTTGCGAACTGAGTAGATCCAAACTCACCACTTCGCAGCAATCTTCAAAATTACGTGGATACTGTAACTACAAATTTCGAGTATTCCGATGCTGTATAATACTAAAGGGATACTTGATCTACACAAATTGTCCATCAATTTATACCATCGAGTAAATAAAATACACCAAATGACTGCACCAAAACACGGCGTATCCTGATACGTTATCCATTATATCGTAAATAGATGATAACATGTATGTGACTGGCACATACTGCGAGAAAAACTATAATCGCCTAAACGTATATTGAAGTTTCCTTAACTGATCAGTAGACAAGTTCTCTAAAACACTCAGCACATGTCCACATTAGTCGTGGACCAACTAAAGTCAACCGAATCGGATAACTGGAACATCACATAAGCGTGAGTAACGTATTGGGATATAACTAACCAAACACAGTTGTGCAATAATGAGAACCAGTACATCTACACTGACATAACAAACGTGAAATAAAACAGATTGATGTACGTCAATGAGACGTATTAAAAATAGAAGCATATGCTTCAGAGCAAGGGATACTGATGTGTTTACAGGTTAACGTCTGGTAAGCTAGATTGTAAAAATACAGTGCTACCAGATTGACGATATCTTCAAAGACACTGGTAATAAGTGGGATCATTGATCAATGTACGAGTTAAAGTTGTATGAATCTTTGTGGTACGAGCACGAAAAGAATGCATTATAAGAACATCGACTTACAACGAAAATTTAAGTTTTTAAGTGTACCAGAAATGGCATATCTCAGTTAATAACAGAGTTACAGTAATAGAATACCAGAACAAGTTTAAAAAGATTTTGTATAGCTTCTAACAACAAATTACTCATGTGCCAATGCAAGTCAGATGATCACCAGCACAAATCCATCTACAGTGACAGTGCAAGTTTTGAAAGGTGTACTAGAAATAGCCTATATCAGGCAATACACAGGTATAGGCGGAGACAGTGTCTCGGCGTACCGACGCCATCTTAATAACGTTTAAGGAGTTTCTTGGTTTATTTGAACAAACTGAGGCTGAAACGATAGATAAGGTCACTAGATCTATTAATGAACATCCAGTACAAGTGATGTTTGATTAATGTCTATGCATACTAAACCCGTAAAACTAGATTATGGATAACTGTAGAGTAATTTTTCCATAAAATTACCCCTTTACAGTGTAATTTGGGTTGGGTGGGACATTACAGTGAACATTACCTTGAGGACATCTACTCCAGTTCTCCATATAAAAAACATACACACATGCACGATATAATTCATAAGCTTGATGAGTTTGGATGCCGACCTGGATACCTTAAGCAGTTCGAATTGTTTGGACGAAACAATCGGTGTCCCACATTACAAGTTAATAGGCAGTCGGAATCATTCGAGTGAGTAAGGTTAGTGTACGGATATTGATTTAGATGGTGTCCGACTTTGACACTGTTCGATCCTTATCACGATGACTGAAACTCAGGCCTCCTACACTCGGTATGACTGATCAATAGTTATCTCTCTCTCTCTCTCTCTCTCGCTCTGGGGCGACGTTGCCTTGGGCCAGATTGAGAATTAGCATTTCCAATGTTCATGTTCTCTGTAAGTACGCACACGGATACGTATTGTGTTCGCCTTGTTTGCATCTGTTCGTCATGACCACGAAATGCGATGCGCGTCTTCACTGAGCTGAGGCGACATCGTGTGTGTTCGCAAAATGAGGGAGAGGAAAAGAGGGAGGTGATAGCTTGGAACGAGCACGAGCAAACATTAGCGAGTGAGTGAAAACAGGTTCGGACTAGTCGCCTAGTGGATGCTCAAGCGTTTTGTCGTGGAGGTCAGCATGTTAATGGTGTCGGCCCCGTGATCAGTAATTGATTCCACTCGCGTCCGTAGCATGTCACAACTGTTCCATAGGCACATTAATAATTCGACTCTTGTCCGCTGAGGTACTGTGTTTATAAGATTTATCAAAGAGACAAGCACTCGACTGTCAACCAAGTTTAAACTGTGATAACTGTAGCCGGCCCTTGTGACGACTGGACTGACTAACTTGACAGTGACCCACATGTTTGTCTCCCCTGGCTATCCAGCTGACCGCGCCGCCCTCACCTTATTCCAACCTTTCCTTGGTGGGATTGAGCACCATCATTTCGACGGTATAATCAACCTCACTTGCAAAGTTCACGGAAGTCTATATCGTGCACCTCATGCATGTGCGTGCATACCTTGTCAAATCTAACTAACCTGAAATGCATTCAATTTTACGTTTTAGTCGATGGCCATGGGATGCACTGGGTCATTTTCATGAATAAAGAAACCGAAATCCCCATCTCATTCTTCTTCAACATACCTTCTGAATGATTTGCCTGTTCACTTATTTCTCCTGTTACAGCTGTTTTATAATAACTTTCCCATACTTCTCTCTGCACCATCAGGTTTGACGTTGAATAATGTAATTTCTGGCTCAACAATCAATGCTCATTCCGGGCAACTCAATCCCACATTGCTCTGCAATCCTGCCCTGATTAATTTAATATCGTCGCCCAATCGCTCCACCTCCGCTTTCCAGACCAGCGTTGCTTTGAGTTCAGCTGCTGCAGCTCGCCTTCTCACCACCCTAACCAGTCTGACACAACCAACACCTGTGAATCATTTACTGCCGTTAGTCAGTTTGCCTACGGCAGTCACAACAGCGCCTACACCAGCCACCACACTAAACCAGTCAAATACCACCAATCAAATGGGCTTCTTGGATTCACCGCAAGCCCTGTTTGCAGCAGCAGCTGCCGCTGCTGCTGCCGCAGCAGCGGCCGCCGCCTCGGTCAAAACTCCCGCGAATGTGGGCCAAGTCGATTTGGCCAACCTTCGTGGTTCTGTGGTTACCACTAGTTCTACAACAGGTGCGTCTCATTCCTCCGGGACAAACAGGCAGGTAATAAGCTTACTGGATCCAGGGACCGGAATTCACTTGCGCGTGACCGACATTGGAACTGTGTCCACGACCAATTCGACCACCCTGTTGACTTCTAGCGATTTGATTAGCGGTTTTTCTGGCACCGCTAGCTTCAATCATACTGTGGACGAGTCCATGATAGGGCAAGCCACTGATCAAACAGTAAACGGGAAAAACGAAACAAAACGAAGGGGAATAGAAAGTGGTCTACCCAGGGCTATCGAGGTGGATTGTACCCCTCCATATGAAGCTCATTTGGAAGACGATTGGGATTCTGGGCAGGAGGAAGCGAATGCTGTCCAGGCTAACCTCCAGTCGATCTACTCGGCGGCAGCTGCGGCTGCCGCGGTATCTAAACCAGATCAACTGTCGGGCAGCGCAGGATCTAGTCCCAATATGAGCAGCATCAGCTCCACAATGATTTCTGGATCCAACCGTCGTATAATTGGCTCATCCCGCAGTCCCTTGGGTGGAGCCAGTAGTAGACGTGGGCTGAGCGCACTCCATGACTCGCTTCAACAACCAGGCCGACCACATAGACAGAATTTTACACCAGCGCAAAACCGAATTCTGACCGAATGGTACCAAACACATCAGTCCAAGCCGTACCCGTCCACAGAGGACACGAAGGAGCTGGCGAATATTTCTGGTCTGAGTTATTCACAGGTTGGTAACTGTTTGTTCACTCATGTTGTTAACTCTTTGTGAGGTATCCAGTTTGTTATGCAAATGAAACCTTAGCCTTTGTGCGACGGTTCAGTCCAACATACGCGATCCTGAACTACTTGCTACCGATCACTGGATGTGCCTGTTTTGTGAGCAAAGTGCCTCAACGCGCCGTTTTTACAGCGTTATTTCAGTTCAGCAGTAGCTCTTCCTAGATAATAGAAGCTCATAAGATACTCTTCGGAACAACTGTGTATCAACTAACTCATTTGCAATCCACTCACCTCCAGTATTCCCTACTCAGTCGACATCACACACTTGCCTTGTCGACTACTTGACTGGGTTTGCTGCTTTAGTACCAGACATGGAGCAGACCGGTTGCTAAGCTAACCGGTTCAAACGCAGCTCTGACGCATTTTATGACTTGATATTCCCATTCTTGTGACTGTCCAAGTTAGCCACCGATGCCAATGAGTAACAAATTGAGCATCGATAACGCCTTGACAGCACAGACGTGAAGCTAGGCTTTTAACTGTCTCAAGCGCCCCGCCAGGCAGTACACTGTCACGCTGGCAACTAAAATCCCTGACGTGGCACTGGGTTCAAACGTGTGGGCATCGTGCCCTCGGTATGGGCGAACACACAAGCATGGGTGTAGCAGCTGCAGTACCATAAACGTGAGACGCACACACATGCATGTCTCATTCGTTTGCTTATCCCAAAACTCTGTCTTAGACAGACTAAACACATAGGCTCATCGGTTGTGATTGAGTGTTCCTACAACGTGTGTGCACGCCTGTTCCAGTGTGTGCACTCGTTTGTCCTCTGTCCATTGCTATCACCCATCATGATCGTTTGCCATGGCACACCAACACACAAATGTCTTGAGGGAGACGATGCTCCACGTCAATGTATTGTTGAGGATGGACGCATCTGGTCTTCTGAAATACGAATTGTAGAAACACGCTGCTCATTTCCAGTGTACGTCCACCCCAAGCATGCTTCTCCACTAGGCCTTGTTCTCTAGTGTTACTGTTGCTGCCACCACCACCACGAGTGTCGCCACCGTTGCCGCCATGACTCCCACCTCCCAAACATCAGAACACCGAGTGCTCGTCTCCTATCGTCTAGCGTGCTGCCTTCATCCATACACACAACAGGCCAAACGTCGACTGAAGACGGGCAGTGTGCGCGCGTACTGTTTCGTCTCAGTCATTGCGCCCAAGATACGCAGGCGCAGGCTAACACACACACTGTCTTTGCACGTGCGAGTGCACCCCAGACTCTGGGACAAGGAGTGCTGCAGCATTATTTCGCAATCGATTCTAACCATTCCCACTCTTCACCAACTGACTGAATGTCTATCGATCGCTTCTGTGCCCATTTATGTGCTTGCGTGCGTGTGTGTTGCTTGGCTCAGCCCTGTCGAGTGCACACGAGTGTGCCCACACGTATGCACGTGTACTGGTTCTTTTTCATCACCATTCGCTCACCTTGGTCGCTATCCGTCTGACCTGTCGAGTTTTGTGTTCCTTTTGAAGTGTGTGTGTGTGTGTGTGTGTGTGTGTGTGTGCGTACGCGCGCACGCAACACCTTTTTAACCAGAACTATGCAGTTGCGAGTACGATTGGCCTAGAACATTTGGGATGTATGCACATGAGTTGTGTACGGCTGTTCAAACCAGATCACAGTGACTATGGAACTCCTGTGGATCTGAGAACTGTGTTGTCATGGCCGTTCTGTATAGAAGAGATCACTTTATTGGAAGGCTCACAAATCAGTCAAGTTGGCTGGTTGCTCGTAATGTCCCACGAAGCTTTGACATTTGTTGACTAATCACTAGCTTGACATGCTGTAGTTGCGGAGGGCTTACCAGGGTTCATCCCGAAGGTACTAGCTGATTGCCAGATTCTCATGAGTTCCCCATGCAACTTACTGACCTGTTTCTCGACTGGTTTCAATAAATGAGTTGTGACCATACAAATGAACTCGTGCAATTTCACTTTACCGTTTAGCATAGCTGAACCACATTGCTGTTTATCGTTGACAAGGTGTGAAACGTATCACGCACTTTTGTTCGATACTCAGTGGTGAGTGACTAAGTTTGTCATATATGGATCGCCTGAGATGTCACGGCTCAATTTAATAGATCCCACCACGCGGTTCTTTAATCTCCGGATAGGTAGGTCAAGGGTAGTAGTCAGTCACGCGTGTTGATCCCCTTGCCTTTGGTTTTACATAGCACTAGTATATCGGACATTCATAGATTTAATACTCAAGATATAAAGACAGAAATCCCTTCCTATAACATCAGGTCAGAGTCCTTTTAGTTAGTCTAGTTGATGGTTCACACACAGCTTGTCCACATATGAACAAGTCTGTCAGCTGATAGTATTCGTGCGCTAATGAATTCTTTCAACAGATAAGAGAAATGCTTAAAGTGCGCTATGATAAAATATCCCGTCCTCCTTTTTCAACTACCGTCCTGGTGTCCTCTTCACTCAAAATTCAACGACTAGCTCTGGATGTCAACTTTAACACTGTGTTAGTAACTCATTTGTAAACATCCGTAATGGGTCAGTTAAAGTAACATTTGTTAGTTACTCTATTCAACGCTTCGATTTGTTCTTTCTCCCGCTAGTTTATGTTCCTGTAAATCTGTGAAACCTGATGGACTGATGAATTCAATACATTGACATATTTATTTACGATGAGCGAATTTATTGCCACTACTATTCTACACGTATATGGATTTATTATAAATGGAGACACTGAGAAGATGCTTCACTAAACCGATTCACGTTGCTCGTTTTAAACTATAATGATTCGTGTGATAAATTACATGACATCTCTAGAAAACATTACATAACAATACAACATACATACTGATAGGGGTACACTTTATAGCCATCGTATGTTCCACAGGTTTAGCGATAAAAATGTCCAAATGATTCACGGCCTCTAAGCTGAAACGGACTATCATATGCTTCACAGGAAATAGCCCACAGATGATTTTAGCAGAAACTTAATGCCAGTCAGCTTTCAGTTCCATCACGGAACATGAGTGTAGAATATGGATTTCAGTCAATGAACGTTAACTCTGTGACACTACCTGTTAGGGCGGGCGAAATTATTTTGATTTCATCCTATTGTTTGGGCCATATTGGTCGAATAATACGTTGATGGAAGCGTCAATCGAACAAGTTTGAAATCTCGATCACGGTGTGGCAGCTGTACGGGCAATCGATCACTCGATTGCGGTACGCCCTGCTCAACTCGACCACCTAGCCGACCTACCGGTAGGGCGTCACGCCAGATAGACAGCTCGAAAAGCGACTAACAAAGATGGATGGTTGGCTGATGTGTCCAGTCTAATAAGTCTCAACCAGCTCTCGTCTAACTGCTTGTGTACACTCGTCAAATCCGAGTGCGACCGGTGCCTGCTAACTCATCGAAAATATTCGGGGTGGGCAGATTGTTGGTACTCTCGTACACTAAAGCATGATGTACGCAACGTAATACACTAGTTGATTGAGACAGCTCCTGGCAGCTGTGGGTCGTGAGGTAATATCTGGCTGCCTGTGCTACTCAGACTGGCATCACAGCCATTCACACACAAGATCGAAAGTACGTCTATTTTATAGTTGCCTCTGCCGTATGGTGTACCCTTTAAAACTGTGCCATAATGGTTGTCGATGATTCACTAACGCAATCTTCTGTTCCTTTTGGGGGTAGTATCCCAAAAAACCTACCAATAACCGGAGTTGTTTCCAATGTCCATGTGGTTCTTGAAGTTCAGGTATGTGAAACAATACATAATACGTTTGGAAAAGCCTTGAACTTGACTTTCCTAGTTGTGTCGATTTTTAGGTTTCCGCTCACTTAGGACACTGCACAGAGGAACGGGACAGTAACTAACGTCTTATGGTAAACGGGCCTGTGAGTTTGTAATAATGTGCGCTAGTCCCAGCCTTCAGAAGCATCGAGTGCAACTTTTTCGCTTAAGACCTACCAGTGTGACAGTGCGCAGTTTTAACAAGCTCATAGAAATTATTGGACATTTCTGTGTACAACTACACGTAAATATAAGAATACGTGTCTATCGTTCAATACCTACATCGACAAGTACTGTGATTTTCGGTCAAGCTGTGAAACAGTTGAGATGAGATCAGCTGACCGATGATACGTGCCTCGTCAAACGGTCACAGTGCATGCATGAAGGTTGGTTTCTAAGCATAATTGCATGCGGATTCCATCATCCAACGACAGGAGAACGGACGCGTGTTGACCAGATAGATAGCACATACGCACTTACGAACACGTCGAGCCCGGTTCTGTCAGGTTCTCTTTCTTGTCCGAGCTGTCGCAGTTACTCCATTTATTGCTTGCTAAGACGTTTGCACAGACCGCTGTGCGTTTGTGTGTGGACGCTTGTGTTGCAGTAACAGCCACAATGACAGCTACTGGTGGTGGTACACAGTATAACGCATACCTGCGTAACGGTGAGTGAGGGGGCGTATGGGCAAAGGAAAGCAAATTCACGGTCTCTTTATCCGCACGCTCATACGCACATGCAAGTTGGTTTGTATGCATGTGAAGAAGATTGGAATTGGATGCACTCACGCGAACGTCTTGGCCCGACTATTCGATCTGTAGGCTTGTTTGTGTGCAGGCTTCCCTATATGGTTTTGGTGAACATTGTGGGGAGTGGGAGATAGCCCTAATCAAACCGTATGGAGAAGCGCCGAGTTGTTTCGTCCGCATCCAGGTTACCGTACTCGCGCATGTTCTCGCTTCTACTTTTGACATGCCAGTGTGTTAGCGCACATCCGCACCAATTGCATGTTTTCCGGCCTGTTCAACGGATCACCTATTTCGTGAGTGTGTGTGCTTGCACGTGTGTTGGAAACATAAATTTCCCCTCACTTACAGCCGCCTGATTGTGTTCGTGCATTGGTGACCTTTTATCAACCGCGTTGGTTTTTCTGTTTAACCATCCCCAAACGAAGGTCAGCTGATCGCCAAAAAGAGACTAAGCATACGTGCCTGCTGGTTTCGCGGCGTCCTTGCGTTTTATGGCAAGCTCTAATCACCAATGTGACCACAAATCATGCATTTTCTTTTCTTACAATAAATATCAACTCAGCATGCAGGACTGATCAACACTGGACACTATAAATGCCGGTCAACAATGACGAAAATGCTTAATGATGATAAGTGTCACGGAGTAGGTCTCGACTTCACTTGTACAAACGGACCAAATAATCCACTTGTTAATACTAAGCCGGTTTTTATGAACATTTAACCCTGGTCTCGTTTCACTCAGAGCCCTGTATATAGGGTGGGATCGACAAATACGTCGGCTGTCTGGCATAATCGTTTCTTAGTACCGCTTTCGAATGAAAAGTTTATTAAATAAACCTTATTCTTCGTTATCCTGTTTCATGACCGAAACCATATTCTACCGCAATCCACTATTTATATAATCAGTCACTCTGTTGCTCATGTCATACAGGTCAAGAAATGGTTTGCCAATAAGCGTGCCCGATCTTCTTCAAGTGGCCTCCCAAAGCCAACCCCTCCTCTGGCTCCAGACTCATCTCCTGATCCCTCAGCAGCAGCCGCAATTGTTGCTGCTGCTATGGCAGCTGCCACTTCTGCTACTACATCGGTTGAGACGGTAGAACGTGAGGATGCGATTCATTCCTATCTAGCAAGTACTCAGAACCTGAATTCACTTACTCCTAACTCCTGTAGAGTGGAAATGGATTTAGCCAGCTGTGAAGATGACACAAATTTCCAATCTGCAGACAGCAGTTCATTAAAATGCTCTTCTCGCCTTCTGTTGATAAGCAAAAAAGAGTTGATTTCTTCTGGTAGTACAGATGATGAAGAAGTGCCTTTGGTCGTTGTCAGTGATTTTCATGGAGATACATTCGCATTGTCTGAGCAACCGGACTCTACAGAAACTATCTTGCATGAACCTGATGGAACATATTCAACGTCAGGGGCAGCCAATGAGGAAGATAATGTGTCAGTCGATAACATGAAGAATAACTATCAGCTAAATGGGTCAATGGACTCTACCGCAAATTCTCCACCCACGCTGCAGGTGCCTATCGCCTCACGCTTGATCTCTCCTTTAAATGGAATCACAACCAACCTCGAATCTTCTGCGGACGAGATATACTCATCTGCGGAGCATTCTACCCCAGGTACACACATCGACCCCCAGAGTGAGGAAGTAGACTGTCTTTCCAATGATCCGACGACACATGCGGATATTCTCCAAGGCCCATTTCATCCCCAAAAATCCAAAAGCCTTCGCACTCGTGGTCTCACCCTACATGCCAGTTAGAAACCCAACCCTCCTCTTGACTTACGAAGTTTTATTTACCCTGTACCTTCAGTTGTCTCACCTCAGGCTGTTTGTTCATTCTTTGTTTTCCTTCTTGAGCGATGCGAATTTCGCCTGCACCCTTTCTTAAGCGCATGCATGCTAA
Source organism: Paragonimus kellicotti (assembly GCA_014220965.1). Classification (NCBI taxonomy): domain Eukaryota; kingdom Metazoa; phylum Platyhelminthes; class Trematoda; order Plagiorchiida; family Troglotrematidae; genus Paragonimus; species Paragonimus kellicotti. The sequence goes on along the minus strand of LOND01000103.1, from coordinate 21,970 downwards.
AAGTTTGTTCCTCACATTCTCACATGGCGTTTATTTAGCTTGATCAGATTATCGGAATAGAAAGAAATGTATTTGTGTTCACGGTTAGCCTGAAACCCTTCTCAGGTGTCTTGGTGAGATGAACATTTTAGCTCCCCTGATTTCATCGGCCTCCTGCCCTTACCATGCTACTGTACCATAAGTCTTCCACGTAAAATTACCCATTAATTTAACTACTAATGAGTAGTTAAATTATATATGGCATCTTCAACCATGTTTCCCTAAATTTGTACAGAAACTTTTTAATCACCAAAGCAGATGACCAATGAGCATTCGCCTCCATTTTCTGCCCATCATTTTAGTGTTGTTGTTATTACTATTGCTTTTTTAAGTGGAAGATAATGATGGTCACCCACTGCAATGGATCTGATTTGTTACTTCCTAGTAGTCCGCTTTTACTTTGCCCCCTCTGATCGTTTGCTCCCTCTACGAGCAAGGCTTCGCGTAAACCACCAACGTACAATGGAACACTGGGCAGATGTGCTAGTCAGCCCAGTAATTCCATCGGTCTTTTGAACAATACAACTCTGTCAATTTTTCGACTTTGTCAACGCTACAGGTTATGGGATATTAATGATCGGTTTGAAAACTCTGCGACGATGTCCGTGTATAACGATATCCATTCGCCGTTTATAGAACTGTGAAGCAGTAACACAGCACTATACTCAGTATTGTGGATGCATCAGGGTGAAAGAGGATAGGGGATGAATTGTACATATGTTCAGCGAGCAAGCGCGTGTTAATTAGTTTTAAGATCAGTTCGGGTTTTGTGGCCCAGTGAAGTTCAGATACTAATTAATACATTGTATTTCACACTGGATGTGAAGCGTTTGAGCTAGTTGGCCAAGATCCCAGTCAGGGATAACTACTTGGTCTCCATTGTCGAGCACTTTTTGTGATAAACTGGCAAGACGTCTCAGTGTTTATTCGCACAGCGTGTGACCCGGGGTTCCAATCAAAATCAAGCGATGACTTAACCACGAGCGAATTTTCATAGAAACGTCTTTGATATGGACGAAGGAAACTCCGTTTCTGAAGTTACATTCGGCTTGCCACTTCGGAGGTCTTAAGCAATGCAGCAGGTTGAGCGACGGTACAAGCTGACAATAGTTTCTACCAACTGGATAGCAAGGACCAAACAGTCTGAGACAACTGAAAGTTTGTCACCAAAAAGAAAACAGTTTGGTTAACTCTGAGCCTTATATTTACTATCCCCGAAAGATAAGATTCATCAGAAAAATCAGGCGGAGCTCTGAGAGGTGTAATAATGAGCCACCTTAAAGCAAGAATGCCTAGTGTGTGGTAAAAATCGAGCAAGCTTCGCTAGATCGACTGCACTACTGATGCCAGGTAGGAGAACGACTTCAGATTTACTGATCTCAATTCGACTGAATGCTCCTAGTAGTGTGGTTAGTTAACAGTTAAAATAAACGAAGTAAGTGTTACGTCGTCTCTCGAGTGGACACAGCTATGTCCGATCATTATCACTCGTCCATATCTGGTGTGAGGACAATGGACGCCTGTACCATACACATGAGTGAAACGGACTTTAACTCCCCAGTTCGAATAATAGTGTACACCAACTATCAGATATAACAACAACGAATCTCTAGTCGTGTACTTTTTGTTTAACGTAGTCAACCGAATTGTTTGCCTAACTATGAAAATTACGGTCAGAGGCGACCGATATTCAGCACGTAGTAAACACACCTTCCCATCACTTATCATTAATCAGAATAAATGCGGTAGTAATGCACCAGTGATTGACACTTCTGCTTGACGGCCACACAATCGTAAAAGGAAATGAAAATCCCAGTTTACAATTAACAGGGAACAAAGTTAGAATGTACTTCCCACCAATATCTTTGTCCAACCACAAAAGTGCATCTCCAAAGACCTAGGAACCTAAACGACCAAGTGATAGTAAGAGGGCGTTTGTAGGATCGCTTGGAAAGCGGCATTGTCCAGGTTTCATCTTCTCCTCTGTGTCATTCGCTTAGAAGAATGCAATTACTTTGCAAGTGAACAAGTCAAGTCAACAATTTACTTCATACACCACTAGCGGTAGAGTTTCAGTATCAATATTAGCATATAAATGGAAAGAACTCAGGAGTTACAGTGACTAAAACACAAATAGAATAGTAAGGCTGTAAGTGTCAGTGTAATAAGAGGGTTTCTGCTCTTATACACTCACTCATTCAATGAGTTCTAGAGAAACAGGTTCAAGATCTGATAAGATGCTGATTAGGCAGAGAAACACTGTAGAAAGGTAGTCTTGGGTGTAAGCGTATGGAGTTGAATGCTGGTTAGGATAAGTCTGGGAATTGAAGATGAATGTTATCCACCCATCTCATCGTGTCATGAAATTCACCCGTTAGTCGGTGACACAAGTTCAGTACTCAACAAGGGTGTTGGTGAATCCCGGCGCAAATTGCTTAAGAAATCCTGCTGGGTAGTCATCCTGCTCAATCGTTTGATAATGTCTGTATGACAGAATGAGATGAACAAAGGACTGGAATAAACTGAGAAATTTCTGAGCAGTCGGCGTAGACTCGTAGCTCAGCAGGTACGGCGATTGCCGCGCCTGGACTCGCTATTTTTTCACTGGTTAGAGTACACCCTGAGCCAAAATTTTCCACGTCTGTCTCCTTAAATTAACAGATCTGCCAAGTTATTTGCTGATGACTGTTGTCCCGGAAGATTTTGGCGATAGATGTTTGCATTCCTTCGAATGCGACTGAACAATGACATTGACAGAATATGTGTACGTGGTGCTGTTATACTGGACCAGAAACTTTGTGGATATGTATAATAACATGGGAGCTGACAGGAGAACAACAGAACTGATAAGAAAGTAGGCATGTATTAGGGAATTTTGAAATGGGATTAACGAGTCCGCTAAATTTTGTGAAATCATTGACATGGAAGGACCAGTACACGTGGTAGCACAGAGTAACTCTCAAAAGTTTTAAGGTTAACCGTTTAAGAACGGACACTTCCTAAATAGTTAGTTTTTCATGCTGCTGCATGAAGGATGTCAGTAATGAAAGAAAACAAAGCATAGGCATATTCTGAAGTATTTGCAGATAAGTTGCAAGTATATGGTCATTCGCTCAAAACAAACAAAAGGCATTGTAGTAATGTTGAGTTCGAATTGTTTGAAACAGATACCATTAAAACAATATCATATGCCTATTTGGAGGGCAAAATCTTTGCTGATAATGGGATTTCACTTATGTAAACTGAGAATAGAAAAAGTAACAAACTAACCTTTGGGATACACTATAACGAGCTATTAAGTGACAGGTAGGCGTACTGTGGTTGTTTCTTGAAGTGATCACCTAGCAGACTTAGTTGGAGATGGTAGCTACGTAACAAGTGATAAAAATGTTTGGGTTACATAGTTGAGAGCGTTATTGTAGCACAGTACACGAAAGACGGACCTTATCTTTTATCTGATGTTAACACAATGAAATGAACAGGGTCGACAAAAGAATTTAGTGTTGTTTCCACATGTTGATAAACGTACTTGTTGAACTGATCTGAGCAGATTCAGGTTTCTCACTGAGTTATGCATAGCCTGTAAACTGAATAACATTGGCTGGGGGAGATCGGATACACGGAACAATCCTGAACGTCTCGAAAATTTCGGAATGGTAGTCGAAAAAACTGAATTTTATAGGGTACGACTGAAAAACTTGAACTGAAAGTGTTGTCTCACTTTGAATGTGAACAAATCAGATAGTCAAAATAGTCAGTAGAAAAAGCAATTAAACTGAAACGATCGAAAATAAAATCGTAAAATAGTTACCAGTCAACGACAAATGAGCTTATTAAAATAGTCGGATATAGGTAAAGCTGGGGGCATTTCAAACAATACAAAGCAAAGATGTTTTGTTAGGCACACAATGTTGGTTATATAAAAATGAAGAAAAGAGATACATTCACTACGTTGTGCCATGTTACAAAGTTCATCATAACTTTTCATTGCACACGGCAAAAAGAAACCTAAATACAAATGTAGGATTGACATTTTGAAAACAAAACCAAACTTACCTGAACGAATTCGAAATCATATTATACGTGAAAGGCCAAGCCTGCCGTAAACTCCAACACATTCGACAATACTGATAGGAATCGTTAGCAGTTAATCATATAATCGTTCTAGTGAATATAAGCTTCCTGATAATTTTCATCGCTGTGAAGGGCACATGTCATTCATTCATTTATTTATTCATTCATAAATGTCGTGAACCTGACCAGAGGATACTGTGGTGTAACAAGTCGCTCATCGCAACAGTGACGTAGAACAAACCAGAAAAAACAATAGAAATTGGTGAAATCAAAGGTGAGCAAAATTGAAAAGATGGTATAAATACATGCACGCCATCGACTGTGACATATTACCCTCTCACATAGCGTTTCCAGCACAATGATTTGAGTGATTACGAGTATCGAAACCGGAAAGGCGATATCTATCCACTCTATTCAAAGGAACGATCTGGTGTTTCAAATCTCGTGACCACATTGTTACCTGTGTATCACGCGGTTTTACCCAATTGCCGTTGGTCTCAGTAAATGATGGTCGATGCGGAGAACGCTCAGCTGACACACGGGTACGTAGTGTAACCATCATGGACGATGCAGACTGGTAAGTTGTCCAATATATCGCGTATTTTGAGCGTTCCGAAATACGTTTTGGCGAACGATCGTCTTGCTCACACGATCGTCCCTGTTGGTGTGGTCTAAATCGCGAAACTGGAGTTATCTGTGCGGCTTCCCAGCAGTAGACAGTTGTTGTGAGCGAAGATTTATCAGCACAACCTCTGACGGTTCACCTGCGTAATATATGTGGAATGTTTCGGAACCGTTATGAACGGTTTTCTTGCCAAACATTCTTGTGAAATTCTAATTTCGAAAGTTCAATACGGAAGTAGTTGGCTTTGATTTCACAATGAGTTCGGGACATCTCACTGCATACTGTATGGAAAGGACAATTGTCGGTAACTTCAAGAGTCGGTTAAATAATGACTCATCTATTCACTGTGGGCAATAAAACCCTCCTCGTAGGGTCGATACCACTTGGGCGTTTCGAAACCCTCCAGGAATCTCAACAATCTCTGCTTCCCAGAAGTGTGTTGATATATACAGTGGTTAGTTAGTTTAGTCTTGTTTTAATGTGGTTTGACCAAATCGTAAGGGTTGTGTTGGTAGGAGCGCACTTTTGTTATCACTTCGTTTGTAAAGCGTTTCTTAGAGATAACAAACATCGAGGCAGAATTTAAAGTAAGATGTCAGACAATCCCAGAGTAAAATCAAATGGGAATCAGTAGTTCAGGGTTTACAGAGACAACCGCTTTTTCGTGTTTTTAAAATTTTTATGGCTGTCCGTGTCCACATCGTAATTTACAGTAACGATATTTATTCAACAAGCGATGATGTCTTCTGGAAAACTAGCAGGTTTATTCTGATAAGCACCTGAGTGGCGGTATACGCTGGCAAGCTGTAAACATCCAAGGATTATTGCAAGACTACATCTATCTTAGCCCTTATTCTTGGCGGACAACTTGAAGTGCTATGTAAGCCTAGTGCCGTTAGAAAGTTGTTATCAGAACCATTGAAACTTCAATAAAAGATTGACAGATTTTGTTCAAGGATATTGATCGTTACGATTGTGAGAAAATAAGCGAAGTTATCTGGATCAAAGTTGGCGCAGTCAGGCATTATTTAGATGACGGTCACTAGGACTGAACGAAGTCTATGTAAAAACTTTTGTTTATATTTGACGGATATGTAATTTGTTCACTTGAATATATGCTTGAGTACTGTGCGAGTTGTCGTACTGTAATGTGTGGTGTGAGGCCTTCAGTTATTGTCGCGACGTTTTTACATTCCCAAGTTACCAAGTGTCTTGTAACATTAACACACTAAATTGTGTATATTCAGAAGAATAGATGAGATGAGTTAGAAGACGGAGTATGTTTGCCAGTAGGTGAGCATTTCCGGTGATTAACATAGGAATACTCATCCTTTCCTCATTTTATTCCCGCAGATCAACACTGCAGCTCATAAGTAACCATAAGAAAATGATATTGTCATCTTGGTTACGGCTCAGTTTGTTACTGGTCACAGGTTAGAGATGAATCCAATCCATATATATGACTGAAGGAATCAAAATCAATCTGGACAGCGCCATAGAGTTCGAACAACTCTACAGCGTTTGCCGTTGATGAGGCAACATTAGTAAGAGAAATGCGGCCGTCCGGTGGGACTTACAATCACGAAGATGTACTTGAAAATTCAATTGATATGAATTTTTTTTCAAAACAACGACCATATCAAAGACCAGTCTAAAAGAAATATTATGTATTCATCTTGTTCATCAGGTTTATTTCACATAACCGATCTATGTGTCAGGAAACTGGGCGTTAACCAGTGTCACTCATCAAAGGGGTTTAAGAAAACACTACAAGTTAATGTCCTCCAGGTGGGTAATCGAATCAGTCAAACGTTTTCCAATGGAGCTACTCTCAGTAATCCAGTATCAGTCTGGTATTGTGAAAACAGTTAACACTGGAACGATCAAGTCATTTTTGAACAGCATTCAACGTTCAATTGATTCAGCTTCTTATTTTGGAATGTATTAACCTGTTGTTTCTTGATTTTCATTGATTACTTAGATTTCACACCTCGTGTAACTTTAGTAGATATAGCATATCTGGATTGAATGTCAGAGAGAACTGAATGTGTTTACCCCTTAGAACAGCCAAAAGATCAGAGATGACCCACTTCATAACTGTAACAAACAGATGCGGTGATGTCGAATAAAAGTGCATTTGGATGTGACAGCGTCAACAATCTGCTTTGTTCGCTCGATAAATGTGAGTGGATGCTTCGACCTCAAATCAGCGTCATAGAGAACGATCGCAGGAGTTCATGTGATCAATTGCCTGTTACCATGACAGCTAAACTGATTCGTTTTTCCATCCAATCGGTACACACTAAGTTGCCAGTCCGGCCGGTCGAGCAAACAACACTAACATTACTACTGTTACACAAATCAGATTTTAAAAATGGTGGTCGAGATTAACAGATATTAGACCAAAGTAGTAGGCAATTTTTACTGGCATACTGTACCCGTACAGATGAGTTCTAACGCACTGTGAAAATAGGAGACGAATTTATGCAGCGGTCAAGTGTTCATAATGAACTAAATCGCCGTTACTTCCAACCGAGGAAAGTAGTATAATCGCACGGGTCATGATGTATCCGCGCTTTTATTAGTGAACCTGTACTTCCAACTAACAAGAATAACTTTGAATACTCTGGGTTCGCGATCTCTTTGTCGGGAATGAGGTTCATTTGTTCACAGATTGCTCATGGACTATATGGAAAGAACCAGTCCGTTGAAATCTTTGGGGCGAAAAATTCGGAATTCCGAAAGTCTAACAGGCTGTGCATTGAAAACGGTTTTATAAGATCAAGACACACTTCCATTTCGATGATAAGATCAATCACAACAGACGAAGACACGATGATCGATTCTGTCGGACACGAAGTATTTTTTGAAAGGTTCACTACAGAATATAGAGCCATTTACAATCTCCAACCCTCCTCTCACGATTAATTCAGCAAAAAGCAGGACAGCTGTGGGATGGAATTCTAGGTGTTTATGAATAATAAAATGAATTATATATGCACACGAAATGAGCAACCTTTAGCAGTAGACGTTGAGCCGTGGCTAATAGGATGGTTATTCGATAAATGTTATAGTGTTACCGTTGATAACTTTTTCACCAATTTGACCTTAGTATGCATGCATAGCATAATGACGTACAACACTGATAGGGACTCTATGGTCGAACAACAATGAAGTCCCGGAAACACCGAATAAGAAAAAATCGCACAAATAGAAAAGAAACCGATTGTTTGACGACGAATCTGTAGAATCTCGCATACTTACCAAAAGTAAGAGTGATTATGTACAGATGTCTTTCCAGGAGTACAATTGCAGATTGTTAAAGGTATTACCAAAAATGTAAGATGTATGCTTGTGCATTGATCCTATCTTAAGATTTTGGGCTTTATTCAAACTCAGAAGGGGAGAAACTGTTTCAGAAGTACTATCGTCTTGACATTGTAGCGAGATAAAAAAGGCTTGGGAATTCGGGTACAGGGCACACTAGTTCTTGTGAAACTGCAATATGCAGTTTCTATATCTGGTGAACAAGTTTGTTAAAATTTGCACTGATTAATAACGAGAGTTAATGTCCTTCTCAAATATTATCCGTCTTCGCTAACTGCGACCTTTGACTTAGCTTCGATTTTTCGAACAAGCCTGGTCGGTATCATCGGTCACGCGAATGCTATCGCCCAAGGTTGTATAACAAATTAAAATTTTACTTCATTAGGGGAACCTTTCAGGACAAAACTGAACTACCCAATTTAATGACATTTATCATCCGGGAGAATACTATAGTAACGGTTAACGGAACATTAAGACGCATTGAAAACTGTGGAGTCTAACACAACTACCTGAGGAAGATGGTAGGACAGTTGACAGGACAACAAAGGTTCATTTAGTCACTAAAAAGTCAAAACTGTTAGCGCA
>LOND01000103.1:0-13220 GCA_014220965.1 Paragonimus kellicotti | reverse complement strand
TAATGACGTACAACACTGATAGGGACTCTATGGTCGAACAACAATGAAGTCCCGGAAGAAGTAAAAACGAAACTTTTTGATCACTATGAAAGCTGTTCCTCTCCGAGCAGGTTGGATGGTTAATTTCTTACAAAATCTAGGTTGGGGACTCAATTTAAGCCCAATTTTACCGCTGTTAATTGTAGAAAAACTTGTCGCTGCAAGAGATTTTGAAAATTGGTTTGCTATTATTTAAGAAAGTGTAAAAACTCTCCACCCCACTTTGTTATAACATATATAACATAACATACATATTGTTCATTTTCAGGCGGTATTATTCATATCAAGTTTCGCATGTCTACTCATTGTTAGTTTCACTCAACCGTAATGTTCGCAGCGGTTTAAAATCAATTCTACAAATCACTGATAACAGAAGCCTATGCCTAACGTAGATCATTGGTTGCCCTGGGAGCAACACATACTCAACATAAGTAGCACACGACTGGTGTTCACCAGGTAACAAAACTACCTGAGGAAGATGGTAGGACAGTTGACAGGACAACAAAGGTTCATTTAGTCACTAAAAAGTCAAAACTGTTAGCGCAAATGGCGTTAGATTTTGTAAATTGTGACCACATTTATGGAACAACACAGAAACTGAAAGATCACCGCACGATCAAACAGATAGAGCAATTTGAAAACAGCGGTTCTCCAATGATTTGGAGTATACGGTTAGTCAATTTTTACGCTAACACGTTACGCGACGTTTGTTGCGATGCTACACAGTCGTTGATATGGGAATTGGGTATTAAAAAGGTGACCAAACCTAAATAGGATGATGTAAAGAAGTCGGACTCATCTCCATGAGAATACAATTGCCAATCTAATACTGAACCATTCGAAGCCTACAACAAATTAGTGAATATTATGAATCAAAGTTTCAGTTAGAAATTAAACAGTACAATAAAGATTATTTCCGTTGAAACAAGAAACGAATGGCGGATTGTAGTGGACGCATTGATAATATGAAATGTCACGTGAATTTTCTGAAATATTTATACAAGCACCCTTTTCTTTACGGTGACCATGTTGTATAAAATGCAGCTTCGTTTGTTAGTAGTATAGTGCATACATTCGAGAGTCAAAGGGCAGATTTCAACGCCTGAAAGACGACGGACCAGAAGCGACTATGGAACCGCGTTTATGCTATATGGGAGACGTGTCACTAAGGCGAATGGCAATGTACTGTTGTCCGACTGTGTGTGGATACACGTTGGCCTTACAAATGAGTGTACACGTTCATTGTTCTATGTTTTCGTGTAAACTGTAGGGGATTTCGAGTAATAAACCTTGCAGGCCAAACGTTTTTTGCAGTCAGAACAACCATAACTGGCTTGCATTTAAAACAGACACTCCGTCAGTCAGTGTTGTGGATCGGTCGTATCATAGTTGACTGACATCTTCAAACCTTTATATCAAGCAACTGCAGTGATAAAACCGTAGCTTGTCAGTGTGTAGCGGAATAACGACTGCATTGTGCAGAACACATCCTACTATGACCTATTTCACTCAAATTGAAGATAGCACGTTCAGTTCGGTCAAAAACTTGATCGCCTCGATGACCATGATGTTTCTTTCAATGACAACTAACGGGAAACGAGCACCGGTGATTTCGCTTGGTGTCGTGAATCGCTTCTCAACAGGAGAAAATAGGGTTGCGAGTCGTTTTCAAGTTACCTCTGTGAATGGCTTTGGTTAACGTTTCAGTTAAATGATTGTGTGCTTGATGTAACTCAGAATTACACAAACACTTTCAGCTAGCTCAAAACCAGTTCCTCCGTTTTTAATTCCCAACGGTTCGTATGAGACCTCAAACCACCAATGATGATTCACACCGTTTCTTTAAACGGGTCAACAGCCCTCTTCCATACGCATAACACATTTCCGCGAAGTATTTCGTATCCTCCGTATAGTCTGTCGGTCTGTGACTCGACTGTTCAGTTCCAAACGTTGGGTAACGATGTTGAATACCTAGACTTAGGCAGAGAGGTTTGTACCCTTATCTATGCTTTTATCTATGTATATATGACGCTCACGCATCAATAACAACTACTGATGCACTGTTGATGTCGATGAAAACTCTCACAACTTTCAGTTCAGGTCAGGGAGGATACGAAAAACAATTTAGAGTCGTTCACAAGATTTGTGCATGAAGTCTGACGTTAACTAAGCAAGACATCAGTTACTAACAGTATGTCCCGTGAGCAAACTGTAAATATACGAATCACGGTTCAACACCGATATGAAATTCAAGTGGATAGACTGAAAAACTTATCGGAATGATAACAATGAGGTTGAAATAGGGGGATGGCAAAATATATGAGGCACGTGATAAGGAAGTATGAACTTCAGATAGTATTTGAAGATGTTTGCGAAGCAGTGTGCATTCTTAGTATCAGAAAAAAATGGGCAGGCCAGCTTGCTGCGTTCATCTCGCATTGATCACACGTGTACACTATATATACTGTTGAAAATAATGAATGGGGACAGATCGAATCGTTCAGTCGGCGCTAATCAAATGCAGTTCTCGCTGTGGACTCATCTAATTAGGAGCATGCGATTTGTTTGGTGGCTGGAATCCAGCGGAATCCCGGATTTTCCATAAACGGAATGCTGTGATTGACAAATTTTTCATACTACTCGCCAGTAGTACAGTTACGATGCTCAAAAGCTGCGCTGGTGTATGCAAATGTCGGTTGTTCGATATAGTCCTAGCACAACAGTACCTAGCTGATGCAGTGGACACTGAATATATGGCGGAGTGGTTGGGTATTGAGGTCGAAATATGAGACTTTACAGGCCCGTGACATAGCTTCGTAGCTCAGTAATCAGCGCATACACTGCATAAAGAAAAGCGGCTCAATCATCGGTTCAAATCCGACCGAAACTCGGACCTTTCACAGACGGACTGTTCCCTGATTAACTAGTTGACCATTCTGCTATCTAGTAAGTAGCCTCCTCTAATTATTAATGATTCTTCAGTTAGTTAAGTTGTGCACATCAAATCTTCGCCTGAGTGAACCTCATATCCCGAGTCTTGTACGCAACTCGAAAAGAAAGTTAGTAACGTAATAAATATAGTTTTTCTCAAAAATAGCCGGTTTTCGTTTCCGTACATAATAATACCAACACGGTACACTTCTAAAGAGGAGTTATTGCATCGATCCTTGGCCACATGCTGCTGGAAAGCCTTGCCATGTCTTCTGGCTCTACATGTTGCTACGCCTTTAAAAGCGGCAACCTCAGATGCGATAGTTCATGTAACGTCATGATCTTGAAGGCCGTTAAATCGATTTGACCCCTAAAATGTACCAGGGGTTTAAGACCAGATGACTAGGAAAGCCAAAATAAACAACCGACATTGTACGACGGTTTGGACACCCGTACGAGGTTGATCGGGACAGCAGTACGTATGCTGCGAGTAAGTTCTGGTCAAGAAAGTCCAACCCACACACTCGAACCAACCAAATAACAACTAATACAAGGACTGAATCAACATGATTTCATAATGTATCATCGAATCACCCATTCTAAAACTTGCATAAGCGTACTTTTCCACTCAATTTCTTGAGATGGAATCATGACTATTAGGCCGCTAACCCTATTTCAATCAGAGGACATTTCAAAAAAAGTCTGTCAATCGACGCACCAAACGATGGAATTGTGTTGAACCAGGTTAGCTAACAGGAATCACACGGACCGGGTGAAAAATGATGACTGGATGAGTGACTCACACTAGTAGGGGATGACAGGCGAAGCAGACGATTAGAAGCTAAGAGACATCGTTGTTTACCACGGGTGAGTGAAGATTTAGCCCGTACACCTACGTAAAACCGCGTTTTGCACGCACAAACCGACCAGTGCGGGACGAGAACAGCGCACCAGTCTTTTGTACAACTGTGCACATTGGTGTGGAGGGTTTTGGGTCATGAAAATCAGCGTTTGTTTATTCTATAGTTACCTTTAAAAGACATTAAGTCGCTAATTTCTGTTGTTATGCCGCTGCCAGCACGGCAGGAAGTTTTCGGGATGTTGACAATTTGTACTTTCATATAAACCATTTACCAAGAACAATGTATTTAACTATAACGGATTCGCGAGAGACAGAGGAACGGCTCTGCTGGGGAAAGTCTGTTTCCCCCAAAATGGTTTATTTTTCGAGATATCTTTGGAAAATAAATATCAAAACTTAATTTTGGTGCACGTTTCTCCTGCGTCTCTGATTGGCCCATCCCACTTTTAATGCATCAATTAACGTGGGATTCTTCAAGGCTGTTCAGAGACTATATATATGCAGACGCTGGTCTGCAATGTTACCTTTGGTTAGAGAGCAAATACATTCTCGACTGAAGGTCAAGGTTTTCGAGTATTGTTACGCTCTGTGCTACGTGTCCGTGATTCGTATAGTCGTGCGCTAGACATTTCTCGTTATCGTTGACCAGCAGGTCATAACAGACAATCTACCAAGATCAGTTAATCACTCCAAGGCAACCAAATGATTTGCATAAACGATTTTACGTACGCAAGATCGTTCCATGCAGTTTCTGCTGTGTGAAAGTAAGGTCAGGCTGATGTTACATAGTACAAAGAGATCTATATATAAAGATCACCCTATAGGAAAGCACAAAACCTCCAAGTTGAACATCACTCACAATTGATCGCAGCTGTCACATTCCCATAGACTTTCCAGTCGGTCCCTTTCGAACAGCAGAAGCACTAGACTCGAGTTTCGCTCTCATTAGAGCTCGTCAGTAGTGCATATCCTTGCCACTGCCGGGACTAGAACTCCGGCCTTGCTTTCATGAGGCAACCGTGTTTACCACTGCGCCATTGACCTCACATTAGGCACGACCGAATTATCATATGTGAACGCTCAACCACTTTCGCTTGTGAGTAATGATCAGGTTGCCCGATCGTCTCGAGAGGAGACACAGTTACTGTCTGTTAACTCCAATCGATAACCCCGCGATTAGGACTTCCTAGACAGGTCGAAATCTCCGATCTCATTAAACCTGCTAGGCGATATTTTAGATTACTGATGAGTAGTCGGGATTTGGTTAATTTCAAGTTGAACATTTCGAAAGGGGCCGACTGGAAAGTCTATGGGAATTTGACAGCTGCGATCAATTGTGATGTTCAACTTGAAATTAAGCCAAATCCCCGACTACTCATCAGTAATAAAAAAAAACCTTCTTCGGTGTTAACTTTTGCTGAGAGGAATCAAGCACTTCAAATCAATCACGAAACATCACACAAAGGATGCCAGTTGATACTTTTATACGTTTGACATCACACATATTAATTTCTTCCGGAGCATTGCCCAATACGAATGATCCATACAGGAATACAGCGCATATCAGTATACTGCCTGAGCACCTACGATAGGGTCGTCGATGCTCGAGGGCAGTTCACGAACTCTAGTGGTTTCAATGTCGGGTTAACCTCGGGAACCTTCTTACAGTCCATTTTCATTAGTCAAAATAGTTTAATCCGGCTGAAAAATAATTAGGTGTACACTTCAAAATGTGACCATCTGCTATCAACGTACTATACAGTGATCTGAAAGAAATAACAATAGGACTTCTAATGAACCAAATCGTCCCAGGTACAAGCACACAAGAGGTCTATCCTAACAAAAGTATACAGTTGGCTTGTAGCACTGATGGCATCGAGGGTAAGCATGTGCAATATAACCCCAAGAAATCCAAATCGACCAATGCGACAAATTTCACCAACGAAAGCACGCTTTATTGAGAACAAAAATTTCCTAAACGTTATTGGCTCGGTTAGCGGGGCGCTGGTAACAACGTTTACTGTGCCCGGCAGTGACCAAAGTTGAGTCAGTTAGGATACATTTGACCGTTGAAATGGTGGCTACGGAACATCACTCTGAATTGTCCGTCGTCAGGTGAGTGTAATCATTTGTAGATCAGCTAGGTCGAGTCGAACACCATACTCTCATTCCCCTCTTTGTTAATGCTGTATGATACGTTGTTTACCATACAGTCGGTATTACTGTGATAGCCACGTTGCACTTGTGCAGCGTGTCTACAAGCGTTACCAAAATACTTTCGGAACATTGGTTACCAAGGCAGGAAAACAACTTCGATAGACCGAGATGCGTTTGTTCGGGGGCGTTCTTTATATGAGGATAGGCCCACTTGTTTTGATGATAAATATTCTGGAGATTGATAAGGGCGATCTTCGTTCGAGAGGATTCTATAGGAGAGACTACTGTAACACGATTTCTTTGAGACTCAACATGATAACACGCTGACTAAATAGGCCGAACGATTGATGGGATCAGAGTTCTCGTTTTCAGGTTTGTTTACCCACTCGACTGCATTTATGATCGGTCTTGCGGTAACATAGTCTTCAGCTTGTTCTACTTATACAAATGACATAATAACTGCACGTAAACTGATAAACATCATGAGAAGGAATGTGCTGTGTTACGAACTGCATCTGTAAGACCTACGTGCTGGGCCAAAGTGAGTGCGCGCAGTTCAACCGTTGGGTACGTGCACCCCAATGTAGATAGTATTCTAAGACTGGAAGGTATCATTCGAATACCAAGTTGATGAACACATCCACATCTAAGAGCTAAGTACATTAAGTCTTCAAATGTTTACATCTTGTTGTGAACTCTTACGAGCAGCCATTTAACAACACACTTTTGTATTAAAATTCTGTCAACATTTAGTAGACAGCCACTATTGTAGATTTTCGACATGGAAAAACGGAAGACAAACTGATCCACGTATGTGAGTAACTAGCGCGAAACTTGAAACCGTAGATAATGTGCACTCCAAGTTGCTTTACAGTATATTGTGTGCACAAGGATTGCGTACGGTAGGCATATTATAATGGCAGATTATCGTTCAATTCCACTTTAAAGCTGACTGAAAAGGCAGGATGTAGTTTATTTGTGTGAGCGTACATGGGTATACGATGATCTGACCAAATGAAAGCCAGAATAACGTAACAGTTACAAACGACAATGTTCTCCAATATCCATCTTTAAATAATTACTAGAAGCAGATTTGCCGATACGGAGATCAGACTCCCCATCACCACACTGTCAATCGACAATATCCTCAAAGTTTGGAGTCGCACTGTCGTCGAGTACGATGGAATAATTCTGACGATGCACACCAGTGAATGTTTCCCTTTTTTAGCCGGATATCCTTTCAGAAACTAATTATGTTAAGCGTGCAGCAGAAAGAGATACCAACTCTACAAAGGTTCTACATATGGGAAAAGACCTTCCATTCCGAAAGCTTCGTGTTTAGGTCGTGAACGAAGTTCTCTTACAAAATGATGCCGTAAAATTTGGAGAAGCCCGTGAGTCATCAAAGTTATTCTTTTACCAGAAATCTGAAAACGGAAGATGCAACGACCACATTTATAAAGGAGAGTAAATCTGATAGGAAAATAGACAAAAAATGAAAAAGTGGAAATCGGGGCACCTCACGTTACGGACAACTTAATTGTCATGAGTGAAATATGTTTGGGCGGTCACAGATAAGCTTGCCAGCCAAAATACATGCGTGCAAGGTTCGACCGATCAGTGGCCGCATGTACCAATAGGCCCACGTGACCAGCTACGTCCAATTGGTTGAGTCCACCACATTTGCGTTGTTCAGAGGAAGCGGCCGCCAAAGTTCCCGTCACACGACCGGCAAGTTTACTACGTACATTGAGTAGGACGCGCTCGGCCAGTTGATTGACAGGATCTAAAAGGAAATTTTTTTTAATAGAAAATTCCAGCTGCATGCATCTGAATTAGGTTTGACGTGAGGATAATGTTACAAAGCAAAATTTGAGACGATCTACACAAGACTGATGATTTTAAGTCAAATTTAATAGGAATGGACGAAGTTCCAAAAAAGCGCCAGACTTAGAAATGCACACTCTCATCTGAACTGCATTTGAAGAACTAAGAGATACAAAAACGGTGATGCCACATAAGCAGTGAAAACAGAGTAAATCTGAGAGTAAGATGAGTTGATATCTTATGGTCCAAACTGTGTTTCACAGTAGTTTCTGGATCTAACAAGAAACGCGGTACTGACAACTCGGTCCACAATGGACACCAGACTCAATGGTTCGCGGCTCATAGGCAATCAGTTGCAAATTTATACATACTGCTCCAAACGAAAAGCGTAGGAAAACCGCATATCAGTAGTCAGCACGAAAATGATCACACCTATAGTTATTCAATAACTATCTCAACGAAAACATCGAAAATAAATATTATGGTTGGTGATATCACATGGATACCTGAATGTGTTGGTTCACAGTGTAGATTTCAACATCAAATTAAAACGAATATAACAAACATTCAAGATAATGGAAGATGTCACAGACGGGCAATGTGAAAGGAGCAAAGTTGAGTCCAAAGCCGGTTGAATACCTCGCACAATCGTGTTGGACAACCTCGATCGAGTACCAATTGTCTGACGAACGGAAACATCGAGCGCTGATCGTTGATCAATTGGAACAGTACCGGATGGATCAGCATTGACATCCCGCTCAACAAGAAAGTTGGTCTGGTCCGTAAGGACGGATGCACTAGGCTTTGACCTCATCAACCCAAAAGGGCATTCAGCACGCCGGGCTTCTAATGCACACAATTGTGCGGGTGTCAGGGACCACGAATAGAGAGGATCGTAGAGGAGAACCTATAAAAAGCGTACGACAAACCCATGTCCATAAAGAGTAGGCAAAACATAAACAACAGATGCACACTGGATGAAACGTTCGTAATGAACGGGCAAAATTAATCGCTGGTATTCACACAGCAGATGCAGGTTAGATGGTAAAAGTTTAAAGCAACAACCATGGAAGCGCAATAAAAACGACTTATACAGCGCCAATCGATTTGAAAGCGTTGTTTGCATCAGAAATCAGCAGAAAATCGATAACTGATCCAACGTCAATCGCGGAAACACACAAAAATCATGATCTCGGACACGTCTCAGTAAAATTAGGCACCACGACGATACCAACGTTTTCTTGAAGTGGGAAGAATTCAGCACCATAACTTGAATAACGGCGACCCCGCATGACCACAGCGCTTCAGCAAAACGTAGAACCTATACAACATCACTCTATTCGAATGAGTAATTCTACAGCTTATTCTGTGTCCTCCGCATCCATTCGCCGCCTAAGCATCTAAAAATCAGCGGTCAGACAGAACATTCCGTTAACATCCTTAAGAAAACGTTTCTGAAAGTTCAAAAGAGAAGTAGAACAGAAAAGAGCAATCGAATTGAACAGAGCAGTAAAGAATTGTCTGACCCAAGCTGAGGTTCCTATGAATCGCAACACGTACGCGACATACTATACTCTACGCCAAATAAGACCAGGTAGACAAAAGTAAAGCTCAGATGAATGAACACCGAGCTACCAAACGTAATCTAGCAGAGGAGCAAGCTTTACCACTACACCCACGTGAGACCACCGACCAGTAGGATGTAGTTAGATGAACGCGACGGTTTCAATACGAAAGGAAAATGCTACAGGAATTCACTGCCGGCTACGAAAGATGAGCCACCATCGTCAACTTCATAATGCAGCCGTCAGAAGGACAACCATAATTACAGACGACTGATCGCTAGGTTACTGCTGAATACCCATTATATCCAATAATAAACAGATCCATTGATAAATACCAATTGACTCTAACAGAAGAGTGACTCAGGCGAACAACAAAGAGACAGACGATCGGTTTGGTATTATAAGTGAACTTGAAACACTGAAATAAACAACAGATAAAAAAGGAAAGACTGAGGGGGCATAAAGTTTACGACTGATCCGTTATTCAATCAATAGATAGGAATAGCAAACAACAAACAAATAATGCGCAGTCACAGATTTCGATTTCATGGACTAGAAATGTAGAATTATAGTACAAATGGAGTAAGTATGTGATTTTGAAGGACAGTCCACAATTTTCATAATTCAATATATGTTCGATGAACTCGATGATAAAAGTGTATAAGCCGCTTGATGCTGGTGTGTAAAATTGGCCTGGTTGTAGTAATTAGTTGTTTTCATAACACATTGGAGCTCGAGGAGATTGTTTATACACGTATCAGACAACAATACTTGGATGTCACAGCAGAGAACGTAACGAAAACATGGTTCAAAACTCCTAACATCAAAACAGACAACTCCTGGATAAGTGTCAACTTCGTCAAGCTCATGGGTACGGACAGGTCGTCTCAAATGATACTACCAGTGGACACTAGGCATGGGATCATCCAGTGACACCTGTTTTGGTGGGGCGAAGTAGCGTGGGAGAAGAATACAGAATAGGTTATGACCAAAGGTGGTCAGCTGTTCTGTCCGATCAGACCTACTGGCTCATGACGTACCATTCACAGCGAAACTACCAATAAAGCGCATGATGCACCGAGTATTGTTCTTCACTATGGGGTCATCTTAATAGGAGCAATTGCAAAAAAGCAGTGTTGCTGTCAGGACACCCTCATTTATCCTAAAACAGGCCCAGTGAGCAAGAAACCTAACTAGTAAATAACTTAGGTGAAACGGCGTTGCACGCGGCGTCGATGAGCCTGTTCTTTAGCAGTTCAAAACTTTCTGTGGAATGTCTAATCCACAGAAACGCAAGCCAAGGTTTCCAAAAGTTGAATTCACGGGGATGGCTAGCTTGTCGATCAGGATTATAAATTTCGGGTGTAACAAAAAATTCATTCACCCATTCATGACGGCCGTGAACCTGACCAGAGGATACTGTGGTGTAACAAGTCGCTCATCGCAACAGTGACGTAGAACAAACCAGAAAAAACAATAGAAATTGGTGAAATCAAAGGTGAGCAAAATTGAAAAGATGGTATAAATACATGCACGCCATCGACTGTGACATATTACCCTCTCACATAGCGTTTCCAGCACAATGATTTGAGTGATTACGAGTATCGAAACCGGAAAGGCGATATCTATCCACTCTATTCAAAGGAACGATCTGGTGTTTCAAATCTCGTGACCACATTGTTACCTGTGCATCACGCGGTTTTACCCAAATGCCGGTGGTCGGTGCGGAAAACGCTCAGCTAACACACGGGTACGTAGTGCAACCATCATGGACGATGCAGACTGGTAAGTTGTCCAATATATCGCGTATTTTGAGCGTTCCGAAATACGTTTTGGCGAACGATCGTCTTTCTCATACGATCATCCCATTTGACATGGGATAAATGGCAGAGACAACAGGAGTCAACAAGCCCGTTATATCTTCAACGGATAGGTGATATCTTCAAACCGTATAGCAAAACAGAACACAATTTTCCCTCAGCGGTCATCGGACGTCTTTTCGACGCCATTGATGACGAACGTTGGCAAAGGCAGCAAACGCTTTTGCTATCCTCTCCTACATCTCGTCGACAATATTACAATTGTTTCACATAGTTGGTTCCATCATCTCTTTGGTGATGATGAAAATGACGGACCCAAACATGTGAAACGGTTCACAGTTTCAAGTAGACAGCCCCAATCTTGAAACAGTGTACACGAAGTGCACTTCATACAAACCAGTTCGGTCGCTCACCTTGTGTAGCGTGATCTGCATGTCTTCGGCAGAGAGTCTAGGAAAAGACGTAATCCGCATACCTCAGGTCGGTCAAATTAGAACCATGAAAAAACTTAATACAAAGCTCACCGAATTCCCCAAGCACACCTTCCGAAAGTGTCATTCATAACATAATTGGAAAGGAAAGGAGGGACTAAGTACTCCTGGTGAACAATTGAAACCGTTCTCCACAAACTCTCACCTGATTAAAGATAGAGCATGAAGTGATATTAACACTTATTTATTTCTATTGAACTCGTGCAAAAGAGACAGTTCTAAAGAATGATATGAACAACCAAATCAAAAGTGATTTTAAATCAAAACAGACCACGACCGCGATTGCTCGTAGGGACGTCGATGCTTTAAGGCCCGTCGCATGGCAGAAATGTGGTCAGTGAACCCTCGGCTGGATCAGGATCCTGACCGTTTTTCGCATATCCAGCCTTCCATGGGCTGTATAAGCCGGCTTAAAATAAAGTTGATGAGTAAGTTAGACGCAATAGACACCAAACCGATGCATCTGTGAAGGTCAGATGGAATTCAGGCTCCCTTGTTGAAAGCGAGAATTACTGTTGAAGTGTCAGTCACGAGGTGCCACTTCGTCCTCCTAAACTGATATCAACCCTTCTCCACTATCCTAGAAAAGAGAAGGAAGGAAGATCTAGTCCGGGAGTCTTGTTACGCTTCGATAACTCAAGCTTCAAGGCGACTCCTTATTCCGAAAGATAGCCATCTAGGAAGCAATAACTGACCATTCGGTCCTGTCGTTTGTATAGTCAGGTTGAGGCCGACCAAACTATTCCTCAAAATGTTCCGCTCATCTGGCAAGTTGGCACGACTGGCTAGTGATAAGAGAACCATCTTTTCCAATCATGATTATACTTACGGTTGACGGCATTAATTTCGGATTAGCCTGTCACAGTGGCCGAAGTCAAAGGACGTCAGCGCATAACATCTACTACAAGTGGACTTGCGCTGCACCACTTGTGGTTCCACTCACACACCACATATCCGGTGTAAACCCGAAGGAATAAGACCAGTAGGTGTGTGAGTGAGGCCTTTGTGTCCAGCCGGCCAATGCTGGTCAGCCAGTTGGTAGGTTAGCATGAAGGTAAGATCAATATCTTTCTGGGAGAATAATTAGAGACTCTAATAGCAAGACATAAGCTGAAAAACATTGAAAATAGAAAGTAAGCAGTTCAATATAGGTGTACATATTATTGCACTCTAGATGGGAGGGAGAAGGAAAGCATAATTACACCGACTCGTCGGTCGACACAACCACGAACGAAGGGAAACAGTATCCCGTTACTCCAAGATAAAAAGACTCCCTTCAACTCTTGCCATTATTCGACCAAGTGATGTTTACAGTTTTTGAGCAAGCTTTTAATCAACTCGCGTGTAAGCTTTCTACAGCAGTCAACAGATACAGAGCCAGATGGAATCGAGCGACGATCGTTCATACTGTTTATTGACGTGACAAAAATCCAGTTTTGTCTCAACTGCACAGTTCCTTTGGAACATGATTCTTTACAGCAAGCTTTCATAGCTGATGACATTTATTCCTGGCGTTCGTTAGGTTCTT
>LOND01000102.1:196564-236314 GCA_014220965.1 Paragonimus kellicotti | reverse complement strand
TGAGTTTGCTGGAACTAAGTTCAGCTTGGTATCAGATCAGCAAAGGCAACCACGGCAGCGCCGGTGGGTCTACCACCTGATCAACATTTGCGAAACTGCGTGAATCCCATTTGTCTAAGTGGTGTCACACACTGTGAGCGAATGCGATTCTATTGTAATCCTTCATTATATACGTTGGTCATCATCATCATCATCATCATCATCATAGACAGCAATACATCGGTGGTACACACTGATGCTTGACTGCCACACAACCACGAAAAAGAACAAAAGAAAAAAAAAAAGACTTATAGGAAGAAAGAAGAAAATAGAGGAGGGGAGGGGAAGTGGACCTAACTACTAAAAAATAGCTACGTCTATATTCAAACATACAACATCAAGGCGCCTACACCTTTGCAAACAAGCAACCGCAGCTTGAGTGAAAGTAATGGCCATCATCAGAAACAAGACAGCTTCCTTACGGCTTTCACTGTCCCGCATCATTAAGTGCACTCACTTCACAGACAACTCGGCCAAACAACGACAGCATTCACGCCACTGAGCTCGATTAGCCGCCATCTCACCTAACGTCTCAAGCCACCGACTCTGAGTCGCGAGGGCCCCAGCCCGGGAGACGAACCCGACCTACAGTAGCCAACCCCTTCGTAAACGATTTCATTTGTCTACGCCAGGTCATCATCTGTCCACCTCGCACCTTGCGCCAGTCAGCCGCAGCGTCCGCAAACAGTGCTCGGTGTGGCAAACGACTAGCTGGCATCCTTAGTACATGACCCAACCATCTCAGTCTGTGCAAATGTAGCGACTGAACAAGAGAACTCGTTTGACAATCAGTGCCAAACACCCGCTTCCTAACCTCCTCGTTGCTTACTCGCTTGAACGCAGACATCGGTGGTCAAATACCTGGAGACGGTTCACGTCCTCTACTCTGAGTGGCCAGGTTTCGCTGCCGTAAAGTAATACAGCCCTCACTGTTGTTTGATATACACGACCCTTAAGCTTTAGGGAAATACCTCTCTGTCGCCATAGGTGTCTTAGATTAGCGAACACCACCCTAGCCTTGGAAATACGCGCTTCTATTTCATTTCCTACACCTCCGACGCCACCACTGATGCAGCTTCCCAGGTATACAAACCGGTCGACAACCTCCATGACTTCATTATCTAACATTAAATCTACGTAACCACAGCAATCTTGCAAGAAAGCACTTTAGCATTTTGAGACTGCCAAAGCGCCATTCGCATCAGTGTGAACCACTGACGTGTTGCTGTCTATGGTGGTGATGATGAGCGGGTTCGGCGTTGTGTACCACACGCGGGTTAGATGTCGTTAAGTCCGCAAACGAAGGAACTAAGACTGGAACTCTCATTGATATGATCAATAGCTGGGGTCGTTTCTGGTGGCCGTTGATTCAGTTGACGGTAATATTAAATAATTTAGTGATCCTCGTTTACTTTCTATGCTTGCTGAACGGCATTGTAGGAGACTATCGTGCGCTCGCTGTTCACCAGTTTGGCGTTTCCCGGTTGTTGATATTGCGGTAAAATATTAGCTAAAAGCTAGAGATGGGATTATAAGGTCACTTTATAAGGAGGATGGATTGCGACCAAGTCTACTCCACCATAGATTTTCCTGTCCCGAGTTGTATCACAGTGTACGTAATTCATTTTGCACGTTTACATGCGCACTGCTATATTACACTTATTGAATATGAACATTGCTCGTGTCGTGTTGCTTTTGCATATACCACGCCGGAAAACTATATGTATATTGGAGCCTTAACTATGACAACCAGTTCACATACCATTTTAGTTGTTCACAATAAAAAAATGTTTTTCATGTTTGACCAATCACTGGTTAACTAGTGTCAATCAACGGTTGTCGGTGAATGGATTAACTTCGTTCGGTCCTTCAACTTATGTTCCATTACAGTGTTTTAACTTCTTGAAACGGTAATCATGACAGTAAAAACCCTTGGTGCTCGTAGTTGTTCATTCATCTGGCTACAATGTTACGAACACGTTACTGTGGTAATACAGACGAACTCATCCGTAAAATTTAGAATTTTATGGGAAGTTTGGACTGGAAGTGCACCTGTCTTACGATGACATTGCCACTCTTGAGGTACATCGTGCGTTCTTAGTCATGAACTGCACATTTTTGGTTTAGGTGGAAGGTAATTCCGTAGTAGCTGTCATTTTGAATGTCATGTTAACAAACAACGACCCGTTTCTGGTTTTCGGCTTTATGTTCTCTCTATTTTTGCTGTCATGCTAGTTCATGAGCTGGAAGACTTACTTTTGCACGTAAGGCAATGCTTCTGTTACTGTTTTCCCCGGTCTGTTACTGGTACTTTGATATGTTCAGTAATTCGACATGCCTGGTTTCATATCACGTAGTCTAGTATTATTGTGCTTCATTTACTTCGTTTTCAGTTTTTCCTTTAGCCACTGTACTTTACCAAAGTGTAACATTATCGACGGATTTTGTTTTTGTTTGTATAGCGTTGTCTGGACGAACTATCGCTTCATCGTTTCGCTGCTGAAGAGTTAAGGATACTGAAGCGTATTGCGCACTTGAAACGTGCTGGCTTGTGGTCGCTTGACGAGAAGACTATCTTGGATGGGACGGGGATAGGCTGTTCAGATCCTGCACCCAGTTTATCCTCGTTGGCACCCCCGGTTTCAGAACAGACGGAACGCGTCTACAGTGATTATTTGTTTGCCGAGTTACAGTGGCTTGCTGAGGATTTCAAACGGGAGCGTCAGTGGAAGAAAACGTCTGCAAAGAGGGTACGCTGACTCAATTATCTCTTTGTTACAGCGTTGTTTTATCAAGTGCTTCACGGTTCTCCCTCCTCATATCTTTATGTGACCGCTGTACGTAGACAAAGCTATTACTCTCGATGTTTCATCACTGTTTTTCATCTATACTGTGCTTTTACACGCCAGTTTCCTTAGCTCCTTAAACTGTGAAAAGGTAAGCGCACCGTTTTTTAGTCAGGTTTTGCGCTGCATGTACACCGACATCGCACAAAAACACATGCCATCACATTAAGATACTCCAACTCTGTCTTATTTGTACACATGACACTGAGAAACCGTGATTTTGGCCCACTTCGGACAGTCAGAAGCCTCATCTATTAAGTATGACCGAACTACAGGTGAACTGGCAATCCTTAGAGAATGTTGCGTTGGCGCACGAGACTCGTTCCACAACGCAGTTGTCGAGTTTTGAAGATTTAATCTGACGTTCGCTGGACCAAGACTAACGCCCTAATATCCTAACTAGTGTCGTTTGCATTCAAACTGTTATTGTTGCTTCAACGAGCGGAATTGGATCAGTCCATTATGCTTTCAAAGCCTGGTGGGTTCTGCCTCTTGAAACTTCTGGAAGCTTACTGTTTTGTCTGTCCACCACTTTCAGTCAATAAATTTTGATCTGTTCGTTTCGGATCATGTGGTTAGTCAGGCATTATCAGTCCATGGACTCATTTATTCAACACGACATTTGCCACATAATCCATGAATGATTTCTTCATCCCGCGCACCACTATGTCCCAGGTGTTTACTCTAATTCTTATTCGGGATCAAAGGATGGCTTGCTAGTCTCTGCTTAAGCTTAAGGTCATAGACTCCGATTATGGCCAATAGACGTTTATTTAGATTCATCCAGGAACATTAGGGAATTGATGTGTATGCATTTTCCTTGCCCGATAGTGACGGCAGAAGCGGGCGTTGCTGTGTTGTATCTGTGTTGAATTGTGTGTTTGACTCGATCGTCCGCCGGGGTTTTCTTCACGCTTTAAACTGTTTACTCTGGGAGCATCAAGCAGCTTATTCCGATACAGTGTGATAGTAACTTCGCTGACTATTGTAATTGTTTAGTAATCGAGGGCTACTGCCTATTACGTGTTTTAAAGTGGGTGTTTTCCACCGTAAATTTGCACATAGCAAAAGGAAGAGAGACTGATTAATTTATCGTTTCGATTGTTCAGTGCCAAATAGCAGCCAGGAAGTGTATATTAGGTTTGTTGGATGAGGTAATGGAAGTAATAAATAACACAAAGAATAGGACATGTGCTGGCTTTTCAGACCTATGTAAGTCTGTTGTTTACGTTAATCTGTTATTACACATGCTTGGCCGTTGTAAAAATCCACAACGTTGATCAGATAGGCACACAAGGATATTCATAAGCGGCATGGAATTCACAGAAAGCAAATGGAATGTCGTATGAAGTTCGTAGGTTGTTCTGATAACCACATTCGAGTCGATAACATCGTCGGAGGTTCAATGCGAACGATGTGGGCTAACGCTTTCCAGGCTGGACATCGGATATCTCAGCGGTTTACAACTCAGCTATCGAAATAATCTACGTTGTATCACTGAAGTGTTAATTTCCTATAGACTTATAATATTCCTGTTTTGTGCTGTGCTTCTGTCAGCTGAATTTCTTAATCACGTTTGTTTGTATGGTTTTTCATGATTAGCTCGAAGTCTTTGTTGGTCAGGATTCATTGTCCAAACATGTTTGGTTTCATTCGCTACGTATAGCTGGCTCTTGCTTCCGTCAAGGCCTATCGTGAAAAGACGGAACGATCGATGCGAGCCGGAAAAGAGGAAGTGGTACGTATCCGAAAGCTATGTTCAACGATCGCTCGTATGGTGCGTGACTGGTGGCGTCAAATCGACAAGGTGAGTCGTTTC
Organism: Paragonimus kellicotti; assembly: GCA_014220965.1. Taxonomy (NCBI): domain Eukaryota; kingdom Metazoa; phylum Platyhelminthes; class Trematoda; order Plagiorchiida; family Troglotrematidae; genus Paragonimus; species Paragonimus kellicotti. The sequence continues at coordinate 231,610 of LOND01000102.1, read as the reverse complement.
GGACATTACTGACTGCTTAGTTCGGTGGTTTTTCGTCATATAGTCCGGTTCTGGCCGAAAGGAAGTGTACATAATGGTTGTGCGACTCATTTTACTGTGTTTTGTCAAATGACCCATTTACCGGGAGTGTGTGAACAATCTCTTATGTTTGCCGGTCGTTTTCCCATCGATTAGTCCACATCAAGTGGGATTGGCGCATGAGCAACGGGGCCATTCGCCAGCGTTTGCTTCAGAGAACCCTCGGATAGACAGCTTATTAGTCAGCCGGTTCGAACGCGCAGTCTGTGTTACTTAAATCGCGTGCCTCGTGTTCCACCTGAACATCTAGTGAACCGACAACTGTTCATCGGGATTGCCAATGATTGAATGAGGCCAGGCAAAGACTTGACCATGAGTTATCAAGGCTGGCTGTTCCGTTAGGCAAAGCCCTTACGTATCGTCCGCCGCATTAAGGATTTCGTCATCATTGATTCACTCTTTCGTCTGACTATCTGCCATGACAATATGCCGCAGTCAGTTGTGTACCTGCATCTGTTTTGTTTTAGACTCATCTAGTTAGTCGCTCTTCATACATTTTTTAATTTCCTCTTGCTTCTAAGTACTTCTCGTCACCGCAGCGACTAACAGTGGCTTCGAGCCACATTGGGGCTATGGGTCGTTTATATATATATATATATATATAATAATATATAATAATATATATTATATTATATATATATATATATATATATATATATATAGATTCCCCCCGTTCCTACATCATAAAACTCGTTATCTGATGACCGTTATCTGTCCTTACGTGGCCAGAGTGAATTTATGGTTATGCTTTTATTTGTTTAGAAGAGACACTTGCGAAAAATCCAGGTTTCTGCTAGATTTTGATTAGCAACATAAACAACATGCCTGCCACAAAAAGCGCTGTACCAGCTGAGCTCTGAGACCACTGCGGGAGCCCAACGATGGGCGACGGTGACGTTGCTGGTTTCCAGTGTGCGTTATTCGAGAAATCCTGTTTGGACCGTCAATCCTCTGCGTCTGTTTGGGTGAGGTTTCTGAGTTCCTGGCTTGTTTTCGTGGCTCAGTTGGTAGAGCGCTTACCGTGTTTGAACATGCTGGTACGACTCTACCAGAAACAAACTTCTCACAATTGGGTTTCCTCTAACTTACCAAATCTGCCACACTACGTACCGGTATTTCATATTTGATGTTTTCCTGGTTCCTGCGCAGTATGTTTAACTTTTCGATTGATGGGTCTAAAAGTTTCGCCGGCGGATTGACAAAAGTCCTCTATTTCACCAGTAGGCTTATTGATGGCATTGACAATTACATGTAAGCCAAACAGCAACAGAATAATCAACAAACTAATAATTAACAGTGTCGAGCATAATTCATGGTATTTTCACCAAATTCACAACGGTGGTGAAGTGCAATTGCCATTGTGTCCCTAGAATGCATTACGGTTCGGCAAGATTACTTCTAAAAGTAGCAACCCTAGTCATAACTCTTATGCCTGTAAACGGGCATACATGGGAGTACATTCTGTCAACTAAGTCTCAAATTGCTCATCCAGTGTTGAAACATGATTTGACAGGTACACTGCAATTCGTCACATCAGTTCAATTGGTTGTTTCTGCTTTGTTAAATTGTCATAGTTGACTTATTGTAACCCAACATTAGAGTTCCTCATACGCATATCCACATGTTCAGTGTTGAGGTATACTGAGGATACCATATTTTGGACTACCTTTGTTTCTGACGATATTTCACGAACGAACAGGTTAATAAATAGGTTCTAATGTATGAAACGAACAAACAGAAAGACCTAGTGATACAAGCTCATGAATGGAGAAGTAATAGGAAAACTAACATTGGCTCCTCACTGGTAGCAATACATCTACGTGGTCGAGAACTCAACGTTATCACACACCCCTTTTTCCCTCTTATCGTCATTCTTATCTCTCCCACTCTCTTTTCATTATCATCCCTCTCATTTTGCAACACTTGAGACCTCTTACTGTTCTCATTTTACCAGATTGTTCATGCGAAACAGCAAGCCCGTCTTTCTGTCAAACGTCATCAGGCCATCACCATGCATCTTGGGCGAGTGCTGGAGACAACAGAAGAATATACCCGATGGCTCACTGATGGCATTGCTGGTACAGTGACAGGGGAACAATCCAAAACAGGCGACTTTATGGATGGAGGACTATCCGAATCCACCTCCGATATGCCTGACTGTGGACCGGCGAGTGAGAAACGACAGACTATGGTGGAGGGATCAACCGGTATATCAAAGCGTCCTCGTGATGTTGGAGATGGGACTGTTGTGGATGTCGATTTATCCGATGCAGATTTTACGGTTAGCTTCTGTTGTATATTTCTTTAATCCTGTGTGCTTTGCCTGAGAATTGTGTTGGCAATGGAAAAACTGTTATTTTTTTTAACCAGGCCGACGAAAACGCTTTGGCAGCCGCAGAGGACGACGAGGAGACAATTGAACGCGAAGAACAGGAGGCTGTTGCATCTTCTAACTGTGAACCTGCTGATGTCGAAATTGCCCAACTTACCGCTGATGCTAACTGTCCAATAGAGGATCTATTACCGCCGGACTATTTTGACTACCAACCTGAACGGTCTTTGTCATCATCTTCGTCTTCGCCAACAGCCAGCACCGAAGATGATGAACTCAATGTTATGGAAACGGATGTGAAAGTTAGTGGTAAACATTTGTTAGTTATTTTTTTTGCACAGTTCTATTAGATAGGAATGCTTGAAAACTTGAAGCACGGGAAATTCTGCAATGGGTAGGAAGGGCTAGGATGAAATAGTGAATTGGCAACGTAGTAATGCCACATGATGGATATGAGTGGTGACAAACCGTTAGCAAAAATGAGAAAAGAATCTGGTTTAAATACATATTGACCTTATTAGTTGATAAGTCAATAGCATGCGTCCGAGCAAAAAGGGATGAAATCGCGACCACTATTTATTCGAGCTATTCATAATCCGATGTGTTTAATGGACCTGAAACGGTCATCGTCTCCCCGCTTTTTCTGAGATAAGGCGGTGGTTTCGTTATCCTGACGCCGATTGTCTAACGTACATTCGTTAGTTCAAACCTAGTTTATCTGAGCCATCTTGTCTTGACAGCACAAAACCGTTTTACCATTCAGTCAACTGTAACGGAGATGTTTAGCCTGTATACCTGCTAAGTGCTCGCTGCGTGCGTCGTACGTGCGTCGACCTCGTTTTGGTGTTAATTTACAACCTTCGGTTTGGTTGTAGTATTACAAACACGTAGTAGTTATCTTTTGCTCATAGTGAGTCGTATGGTGGTACACATTTACCTAGGGTGTAGGCCAGGACGACTTAGTTCGTTTGCTTTTCTGTTTTAGACCGATTCCGGACAAATGGACGATTCGTTCCAAGTGGATTCGAATGAGGAAACTTTTCCTGATGACGAAAAAACGATTGAAGCTGAGGAACGTCTTGAGCAACGAGAGCGTGTTGCTGCTTTGAATAAGCCGGTAACAGAATCCGACCATCAGCAGGAAGTGATGGACCAAAATCCTTCTAACGAGATAGCTCAACTCGAAATGGAGGCCGAGATGCCTTTGGATGCTCTGCTGTCCAACTATTACAACCGGGTTCAGCTTAATGAGGCCGATTGCGGTGCTGATGTTGACATGACTGGGGCTAAATCAGAGTCGGAGCTGAGCTCGTCTTCCGATGGTTCGGACACAACTACTTCCTCCGGAGAAGAGTCAGATGATGACAGAACCAATTCCACGGTGACTTCCACCGGTGATGAGAATGATGCGTCGTTGCGCGCACTTTTTTCAGAACCGGATGCGACCGCCGAGAAGACGCACTCATCACAGGACACCCAGAAAGACGAACCGATACCTCATGTTCCTGTTTCATCTGCCTCCTCGGAAAGCCAGCAAAATTTGGAGGTGAGTCTTTTTTCCACTACAGTCAGACTTCCCAGTTGCATAACTCGGGTGTATTGTTTAGCTACAAATTCGACTTACGTGAATCTAGTGGCTGCTTTTAACAGGCGCTGACAAGCTGCCGAAGTTATGTGACCGATAAATGTGTAACGCTTCTCGTGCTTACTAAGACGAGTAAAGGGCTTAACTAATTTGGTCGCCTAGTCGCTCAATCTTCCTTGGGCTACGGGATCTTGGGTTTGTGTTACGCTCATCAAGTGTTTGTTTATTGTCGGTGTCCCCTATATTACCTGAGTCAGCCAGCGCCGTTAACTGTTATTGGTCTCAAAAAAATGGTGAGAGGTTGCTTTGCATGCAGGCTTAAACGCACCTTGTTTTTCATATAAACATGCAAAGCGGTGCATGCTCCACTGCACCGAGATGTTTGGACTAGGCTGTTGCTAGTACCTTTTCCATCTGTGGATAAGGTGGGTATCTCTGTAATGGCTACACATTCATACTTAAACCATTCATATTGATAATTGTAGCTGCGTTCCCCACTGTGGATGACATTCCTTCTCCTCATCCCATTCGTGTGTCCTGACCTTCGTGGTTCGCTTCGCCTGCTGATGTAATTCACTTGGAACGCCTGTTGACGTTAGCCCCCACATAGCCTTGTGACTTCAGCGCGATACATCTGTTCGCACTCCCTACCCCACCCCGCTCGTGATCCGCTTCCTGTAGACTGCTCTCAATTTATGGAATAATGTGGTGGATTATCAAGCCGGAGGTGAGAGTATTCCAACACTTGGCGGAATACCTCAACGCGGAAGGGAGGTCCGTCCAAAAGCCCATAGCGAGCAGATCGGAGGACAACGTGGGCGACCGAATGAGTCATCACTCGACTGGATCGGACCAACGGGCGAGGCACGGCAGGCAAAATAAGACGGATGGCCTGATCGGGGCGCCGTTATTCCAACACTCAAGGGAATATCTCGACACGGTCGCGGAATACGGTCAAAACCCACAGTGGATAGATTGGACAACACGAGCGACCGGACGAGCTATCGCTCAACAGGATCGGATTAACGGGCGAGGAGTGGCAGGCGAAAACCCCCGGTAGAAGGCGCCGATCACACACGTAAACCGGGCAGAAGTGCACACGACGCGTGAACGGAAACCTGGACGTGTTGTGGACTGGATTGATGACTCATAAACGCGAGCGCGTGCGCAGCGTGGTAACTAGCGTGTTGGACAATAAAGATTGTGCTTTATTGGACGCCTTCTCGCTACAATAATACCGGAGAAATTTCTTGGGCCGTGCTAAACTGACGCCGAGTCACGGAATGGTGCTGTTGCGTTATCTTGCGGTGCAAAATGTGTTGTCCCAGGTTTAACTTCGATTTGAACTCATCAGTAGAGTTTATCCTTGCCACGACGGATATTTGAATTCCGGTCCACGTTCTGTTCACTGCTGTACCGTTGAACACACATTAGACGCAACCTGATGATCATATCTAAACGTTCAGCCATAGGTTGCTCGGTTGCCTTGGAAGCAGACAGTGACTGTCCTGTTGACTCGTGTCGATGATGTTACGGTGACGATCTCCTTCAAGTTGAAGTTGGAGAATTCATCAAACTTGCTGAAAGACGTATTGAGTACTTAGAGGTCTTGATCACCTGTCTGTTTTGTGGGACGATGTATTCTACCTAAATAGGACGATGATAATAATCAGATGCGTTATCTGGAGTCAGCTGTTGATGCAGCTGGTAGGTATTATCAGGGGCGTTTGTATCTGGGTCAGAGTGCCCATGAGTACGCGTCAAATGTGCAAACATTCGTATACAGGTAATCAGGCAAACTTGCAGCCTCTATGTCTGTCTCCTCATTACCATGATGTCCCAGCTGTGTCTGATGTGTCAGAGAATGTTGTCAGGTTCCGTTCCAATTTTAATGGCTATTTTCTGTACGGCTTCCGTCCCATCAACAAATGAAACCATCATTACAACATATTCGGTTAGAGATAGCGCTGCTGAGGTACCGCCAACTTCCGTTTACTGCACCCATGCAATTTGATCGTTCACGTGAACCTTATGGGTCATTAGTCTCCTGCGCAATAGACTTGTGACAATCTAGGGAACCCGTTAGTATTCAGATGGTCCATATTCACGTCCAAGGTCCCTCCCTAGGTTACTGTGATCGTCACCCTCTTTTATTCTGCCTACCTTCACAAACCTACGTTCCTAGCAGTCTCGAACTGACTCCACAAGCCACTTGGCAACAAACACCTAGCTTAAAACTTAACTTAGAAGTACGATCCCTTTGGCACGGCGGCCGGGGGCGACCGTGCGGCGGCTGCTACTTGGCCCTGCTGCCCCTCCTCTCGGCGGTTGGTGGTCTTTCAATTGCCAGTTTCTGCCTTCGTTCTGTCCCTCGACTGCTGCTCCTTCGTCTGACTGGGCTCCCTCTGCTCGTGGCGTGAAGTCCGAGGGAGCCAAACGGGCCCGCCGAGCTAGAATCTTGGATCACGCTCGGTGTTCCTGCTTCTCGATACACATAGTGGCCCTTTTTTTCATTTCACTCGAGGTGATTTTGTTTGAACACCCCTTACGGTGGATAATGTTATCTTGCTGTGCTGGACTATGTCGGCCGTTTTTCCACTGGCTGAATGTGTGTTGAGTTCGTATTAAATGTGACCAGTAAGAGGGGTAATCACACGTTTTGTGCTAATGGCGATAAGTTTCTTCATTTAGATTACGTTTTTTAATACGAAGTTGAGCAGACCTTTCCTTAAGGTTTTTTTTTGTCAACTTTTGTTGCTCAGTAATCGTGGCACTCGTTTTCCCGATGAATAGTCAAAAATCGCCCAATGACGTTGCTCTGGAAAATCTTCACCTCACAAATGACTTACTTTTTATCGACTAAAATTTTTTTGTTTTCTGTCTGTCCATGAAATGTGAATAGATTGTGTTTTACTGCGTTTACTCTCAGTACCGGACAATAGGCAGCTAACGTGTGGTCGTACGTACAACTTCCAAATTCGTGCTGCCTGTCCAGATGAATTTGTTCTGAATTATTCTCCATCATCTATCCATTTCTAGACTCACCTTCTCATGGTTTTCAATATCATCAATACCAATGTTTTTCGTATGCCTTTTTCGTACCAAATTCGTCGACGTTGTTGCGCTGCTCTTATTTCCCAAAATGTGTGGTACGAAAATTGATTAACGCTCCTCACTCATGATTCTCATAGAAATACTTGTTTCGTAGAAATATCTTCAGCATATGAAGATGTCTGATGTGTTCTGCCATAGTTTGCGTATACTTCCGTTCTGTTTGAAAAAACTACATCAACCTTGATGGCTTGGACTCTACCAAATTGTCAAGCGTATTCCTTGTGAATAATACTTTCCACAAACCACAGGATTTGTTATCTTATTTTTGTAGATGGTTGAGTCCAGGTTATTTGCGCCACATAACCGATAAAATATTGTCATGGACGCCTGTCTCCTAGCCATTTAGATGGTGATTGTAGAACTTCAGTTTTTCCTCTTGATTTTGGTTGATCCGATAAGAAATGCATTGAAACTTCGCCAAACAACTTTAGGAAGTTGCCATCTCTGCCCTGCTTTGAAGAATGACGGGATACTCTGTCCATATTTGGGACAGTTTTGAAGTTTTCCGTTATTGTCTGAATTAACGTGTCACTATCTAAGGTGCCTTAGATTGTAGACCATTTGACTGATTGTTGATACCTGATGACGAACTAACAATTTTTTTTACCATTTGCCCTGTTTTTTCACTCTTATTTAATCTCTTTTGTTGACATAAGTAACTTCGGAACCCATGAACGACAGCCATTTCATGCGCGAAGCAACTGGACTTGTAAAACTGAAGCGGCGATCCTTCATTCTCTTTTTGTTTTGTGTGATGCTGCTTTACTTTTTGTTCGCGCACATTTTTACGCAGGTCTGAACGATTCAATTTTGTTTCCAAAAATGCTCATAATTTACAGTAAACTATACTTAGGTACTTGATAAAAATTTTACGGTTTATTTTAACAGCGGTGTTCATTGTCATCATTCTGTTTCAAACTTCTTCTTATCAAGCTTCTTCAGTGTGTACTCCAGACGGTCTCATTTTTTATATTCTCAACTAGGTTGTTCTGTGCAAATGATTACTTTCATTCGAATTAAGGAACCACTCATTTTTCCCCGCTGTGGTTTTGTTTCTCCGCCTTTTCACCTTACTATGACATCTGATTTTTCTGCCAGCTTTCTTGTGAGGGCAGCAACATGGCACTTTTGGGTAGTTTTGACAATACACTATACATAAATAACATTTTATCCAAATTAAGTGTATTAAAGTATGCTCCGAATTTTTTTTAACTATTTATACTACGTGTTGTTGTGTTTGATGAAAAGTGGTTTAGTTCTGGTTCTGCGCATAGACCTTCATACCAGAATGTGGCGCAAAGTTTAGTGTTAAAAAGTATAATTTATAAGTTATACAAGTTGTGGCAAAATATAGTTGATGATCGATGATGACCGTTCATTTTTATACCGTCTTTTTGCTATACTGAAGAATGTTAAATCATCATAGTTTCAGTTCATTAAATTGTGAGTGATGGGGTATACACGACCAAAATTCAAACGAAAACCACGTGTAAGGTGATCAACTTTATACATATGTCTGAGGTTTAACTTTGAAAATGTTCTCGTATAGCTTTTTGAAACAGTACCTGAGGCTCCCCTTTTCGCACGTGTTCGCGCTTTCAGTACATGTCATATGGCAACGTATAACCTGTAATGCAAATGTTGGAAAAATTATGTGTATCTTGAGACGCATTTTCTAAGGTTCTTCAGTCAAATGTTCTTAAACTTTTACGCGCGTGCCTACGAGCATTTCTGTATTGTATCGGTTCTACTTCTTGTTTAACCTCAGGCACTCACTGTGGAAGCTTTGAAGGTGCAACCTACCAGTACCACTTCTTCAAGCAGTTCTGCTTCCATTACTGTCCCGTTTCTTCTCTCTGGCGGTCAACTACGTGAATATCAACAAGTCGGGCTTAGCTGGTTGGCTGCGATCTACCAGAAGCGCCTAAACGGGATACTTGCAGACGAGATGGGTCTGGGTAAAACAATCCAAACCATCGCACTACTCGCTTATTTGGCCTGCGCTCACGGAATCTGGGGGCCTCACTTGATCGTGGTCCCCACGAGCGTGATTCTTAACTGGGAAATCGAATTCAAGCGCTGGTGTCCCGGATTCAAAATTCTGACCTACTTTGGGGGCGTCAAGGAGCGCAAGGAACGACGCAAGGTGCGACTCATTTGATCTATTATGTCCCGTTACTTGAACCCGTCTTAACACTAGTCACATTGCCACCTGGACCGGCAAACATTTTGCCAGTTGTGCTTATAAAGTATTTTTTTCGAGAGCACTTCTCTCTCTCGTGTGCATTGCTTGTGAACTTCTGAACTGCAAACCATCTTTACAGACTGCTTCTGTTTCCTCTTATATCTCGTTCAATTCAAAGTACGGATATCTTTTCACATCACTCAACTATCAGTTTTACCAGCGCACGTGAATTATGAAATAGACCACTTAGCTGCCGTACTAGATGGCTTTATCAAGTGTCATGATGGATATCGACTAGTGTAGCTTGAATACCACTCACAGTCGACTTCATCATTTTTATTCCGATGGACCTTTCAACCGGCTTCTTGTAGAAAGATGTGCTGGATTGGAGTTTTGCTCTTAATAGAGCTCGTCAGCAGTGCATACCACTGCCGCAACCGGAATTTGAACCCCCGTCCCATACATGTTGAGCATCGTTCACATTTCATCGTAGCTTCCGACTTCATCCATACTTTTCAACCTAGTATGATTGAACGTAAAATCTCGGTTCGCTCCAATATGCAGTCAACGACACAATGGTCCGCACGATCACTTCACAGGAATGCGGACCGGCCTCCTAATTTCAGTCGTAACAGGAGTACCCACCGCCGATAAGAACGAAATTTCGCGTCTAGCGTTTTTTTGAGAAGGTCTGCTGAAAAATTTATCTAACGTCGAAAGCTCTCAACAACCATAGGTGACATTCGATTACTGTTGAAATAGTCAACTGCTGATCATGATGTCGGTTAATTCAGTACGATTTGTTGGTCGTCTCTTGGCTAACCATTCACAAGGCTTCCTTGATATTGATTAGCTTCGCTGTATCGATGCCCCATTTCGCTTTGTTTACAGGTGACATTAATGTTAATCAGTTGTTTTACTTATACGTATGTTGCACCTCCTTTCCGGTTGCTGCTGACTGCCGTGCTGAATGCAAACTATCGTTTTCTACAGAGGTGAACTGTGCGCGGTTATAAGCGTCTGTTAGGGGGTCGCAGCTACAGGAACTGGCGTAATGTTGTCTGTATTTGGTATTTCCAGGCCTACTCTATCGTGTACTATACCGTCTGATTTTGTATATATGTGAAATAGGCACCTTTTGTATTTCTTCATCCTGAGAACCATCGACCACATAATGGGTGGGTCTTGCGTTCTGATGATCACCTGCTGTTTGTGTAACTTCCGTTCCAGGGTTGGACAAAAACAAACGCATTTCACGTGTGTATCACATCGTATAGACTGGCTATTCAAGATGCCCCCGTGTTCAAACGGAAAAAGTGGAAATATCTCATATTGGATGAAGTAAGTCTTTGTGGATAACAGTTTCGGTTGCCCTGACTACTTTTGTCTGAGTTTCAACAGTCATCTATGCTATCTGGCTATCGCATGACAGCGAACTGTTTAGTGCGCAAAGATGGATAGCTTGAGAATCTGAGGCACTGTTATTACCGCCGTGTTGTTTTCGTCGTCTGCAGATGTTCATGGTAATTTCGCTTTTCGTGTACGTTCTGCCCCGTCCTTTTAATTCGTCGCATAAGTACACTTGGGATCCTGACGGAGGTCGACCAGAACCGACTTGTTTATTGATCACCTTTTACCAAGTTCCCAAAAATTCCGGTTTTGAGACAATCGCACTGTGGTTACCTAATTATAATTTCATGGACTACTATCGGCTTTTGGTATCCACTTCAAAAAGTTTAGAATTTTACATTTCTATGAAATTTGTAATTGTTTTGGTAACTGGGTTTCTCATCAACGCCTTAGCTCCACTTTTCCTAGAATAATAACTAATAATTCTTCGATGTGAAGGTCTCATTTAACCGTTGTGAAATAGTGTCCAAAAGTTCAAGAATTCCTTCTCTTGATTTGGGAGCTTGAGCCAGATTTTTTGTGCTTACTTCTTTGGTTATGGATTGAATGTCTGTTCCTCACTTGACACACCGTGTTCTCTTTGTGAATCTTCCTGGTCACGAAGAATGTTCAGTCCATATCATTAAGCTAGTAGGTTAACAGTTTTAGATGGTACTTATCTTCATGGCTGGGTGTTTCGTGAACAAGCTTACCTCTGACCGAGCACGATATGCAGATAGCTGGTGGTCGAACCCAACTGTGTAGATGTAGTTTTTTTTAAGTTGAGACATAAAGTGAAACGTGGCAGTGAAGAACGGTGAGGCCACTTTCTCACTAGTGCTGCTTAACTCCCATCTTTGCTCCCATCAGCTGTTTGTTTGTAGTCTCATGTCGCGTTCACGATGTTAGCACGTTGGTCCTGTTTCGTAGGTCTTCCGTGCATGAGCTTTGACATGTTTCCTCATTACTATTGACTTGTTCGTTTTTCACTGTCTGTGTTTGTTTTATATACGTTTTTTTGTTGCATGATTCTACGGCATTCTTGTGTCAACAAGATTTGATAGTGTGTTGAGGTAAGTGATGAAGCTGTTACTATTACCAACTTATCGATATTGAGATGTTATATCTGTGACTTACGCATTCTTCTCGTAAGTGGCTCGGTTTTGCGACCAAACGTTAGCAGTGCTGTAGAAGCATCCGTGGCAGAAATTTGATCATGGCCCTTTGTACAGTTACCATGAGGACTTTATAGAGCAGGAATAGATACTTTACAGCTACGTACATCGCTCTTTTTCCTAAATACATCTTCTGCTCGATGATGTGTAGATTACTGCAAGCCACTAGCCGTTGTACAATTCTTGTTATCAACACTGCAAGAAAATGGGGAATCTTTGACGACCCGGTTCGGTTTCATACGAACTTTGAAAATACTGAACTTGGCGCGGCTTTTGTGTTGAGGAAAGCTTTACGTCTGTCCGTTTTCTTTAGATGTGCCTCGTCATTACCCAGATTATCATCTCATGAGGCTGCATTCTTCCGTCAAAAAGCTGTACCACAGTCCTCTTTAGAGAGACCACTAGTGAGGTCAACCAAAAACGGTATCTTCTGCAGGCGTTCCTCTTCGAAGAGGGAACCACCCACTCCATCCATGACTGATATACAAGACATCGTTGGGAGGCATATATAATGATTTTGGAAGAAGTTCATTATGACATTTTACGCAGCACATTTCTTTCTTCGAATATTTTATGCACGGCTTCTGAAATGGTCTTCATCTTGTTGCTTATAAATGTATTCCTTTTGTCGGCTTATCACATTGCCTCTAACCGAGCAACAGACTAGAGTCACTCGCGCACTTGCTCATTCACGTCACAGAATATGCATCGCTTCTGATTAATTAGCCTATCAGCTGAATTACCCCTGCTCCAGAATGTTTCAGTTCCGCCTCTCCTTTTCAACATGTTTAAGAGTTGTGTCTCGCCAACATAGAAGTGAAGAACGGATTATCCCAATGTGCCGTCTGAGGTGCTTTTTTTTAACGAATGCACACACGCTATTTAAGACTGAAAAATTTCCTTATTGATGTGTTAATTTCAATATGCTCTGCGTTTTCGTACTTTTCAGGTTACATGGACAGTAGTTATTTCAGTCTCAAGGTCATTATTGATGAAATTTTGGCTTGTCTAACGCCGTGGTCTGTTTTTTGGGAGACTTGAACCAAATTGTGGTGGGAACTGTTGTCCATGATAGGATCCTATATGCGGTGTCTCTCAGGTTCTAGATTCTCATAGCATCCTCATGCATTCAGACGTATCAGACGAATCAAACGGAAACCCGAATTTTTCACAAATGGATCGCCTCATAATTGACAAGTCATTCTGCTCGCCATTCGTGTGTATTTCACATATCATCATGTATATGTAGTATTCGATTTTTTTGGTGCAGATATAACTTTATCCACTAACATGAGCGTCGGGAACATCCATAATACTATCCAAGTCTGATATGAATTTAATTTAGTGTTCTTTGCTTTGCCCACCTTCCTGCCGATAGGCTCAAAATATTAAGAATTTCAAGTCGCAACGCTGGCAAACCCTTTTAACTTTCAACAGTCAACGGCGATTGTTGCTCACCGGAACACCTTTGCAAAATTCACTGATAGAACTGTGGTCGTTAATGCATTTTCTCATGCCCAACGTATTCCAGTCGCGTCGTGACTTTCAAGAATGGTTTGCATCGCCACTCACAGGTTGGTTTTATGTGCCTCTAGAGTCCAGTCACGTGTTTTTCAGCCTACCGTCCTCAGTGTTGTTCTCCCCTCCCCCGATTTTTTTTTCTGCTAGTTATGCACACCCTGGTAACCTTTCTGGAAGGGGTCATTACCGATTGTGTCCGATCGATCCATTTTCGTACTCCAATTTGTTTGTTACGGACTTATCATTTGAAAGGTTTTCTTGTGGGTTGTTTATTTTACTGTACCAACCTGACTTATCGAAACCTTGGTAACGTACAGACAACTCTACGTTCGCTACGCCGTATGCGTTTTCCTGAGTCTCCAGCACCTTGCTGTACATGTTTAGGTGGTTAACTGTTGGTTTGACAAAGGGGACTTAATGTTTTGTTTGACCCGGAACTGTTGTTCATTTTCGGACGTTCGACCTGTGGCCTTCATGAACCATCTTTTCTCTATCGGAAGACGCTAAGAGACATGATAGTTACTTTAGCGTAGTGTCAAATATGTTGCCTCCTTTGACAGTTGTTTATGAAGTAAGGATATATACTGAAGCCTGGCAACGAAAGCCACTCGACTGTCATCCGTAACCCGGTTGCTTGTTTATAATGTGCATGGTTGTTAGAACTGCACCAGTTCTTTTTCGAATGACCAATCACCTGTTATCGTCTTTTCACTCAACTCCTTTATATCCGTATATCTTCTGTTCCCCTGAATTTGTTGCTTTCAACAGGAATTGTTTTCAAGTTAACTTACCTTTTTTTAAAATCCCTATGTAGGGCTTGATTCCGTGGATATAGTGACTAAAGCTGTGATCATTTAGACAGCAGACGTAATCTAAGTGGAATTAAAATGAAGAAGAAAGTTTACGATGAATCCCCCACAGTGTTTAGATACGTCGTCCGCCGTCATACGCTAAACCATCCGAGAGAGAGAGAAGATGAAGTTGATCGAACAGTGCTTAACCTTGTAGACAATGTCTTCTAATCATAGAGAAATCTATCAAGGTTATCCTAAGCTGTCTCTTATAGGCGTAGAGGTAATAGTGCGTCTAGTCTATTATCAGTACGATACGAACGCCCACTGATTGCGTTGCTGCTCCCATGGTACACCTGCCTAATGTAGGATCAATCAGATGCTGGAAGTGTATCGGCATCCTGGTCTTGTTTGCGAACTGCGGTAGAATATGCACATTATCCTCGCATATGCCGTCGACACGTCATTACACACCTCAAATGTAACAGAGACTGGACGGCGGCAGCGCGTGCTTCCGTGTGCCTACCCTATCAACGACTTTCAATACTGCAAAGATGATGCCACTCTATGGTTAACACCCAATAGTTTGGGACGACAGCCACACCAGGGCTAGTCACTTCAGCCTTATAACAGCCCGAATAGTTCCTGTTTATTGAGCATATATCTTGTGGTATTCGAATCTCGTCTGTCAGGGAACTAAACTCACTCATTGTAGACCAACCTGTCACAGTTAAGGGTTATCAAAGCTTCAGATTGCATTCTTGCATGGAGAAGGATGCTAAATTAAGAACGATTTCTGCTCGGAAGCTCAAGATACCCACTGTGGAAATCTTCATTGTTTTCCGGTGATCACAGGATTATGTGGGAAAATGGAGATATTTTAGTGAACTACCGTTACACAACAGATAAATTTCAGAGTTATTCGCGGCCAACGGAGTGAATGATGTGTCGCCGTAGATTTACAAGCTAAAGTCACAGCGCAAGTGGTGGACCTGTTTGTTGCACTGTTTTTTGCTTTCCGAAGTAGCCGGAGTGTAGACTCAGCGGTAGAGTCAAAATGAGTGTTTTCAAAATTACATTGACTTCTGGTAACACTTTCCATGCCTAATTTTCCTCGTTAATATTGTGATCTATGATCGCAATCTGTCGCCGTTAAGTTAACACAGTTGGTGTTCAATCCGCTGGTAACTTTTTTACGCGTATATTCTTTTTGATGCCTGATTACCGTTGGGTCAGACTCATGGGTGCTATGATGATGGTAATGATGATGATGAGAGTAGTCATGGATCAAAAGAACTCGTACTGGATTTACTTGTAAAAAGCTAGCTTTCTGTTATGACCCGCGTGATCAACGGAAAATAAAAATGGCTAACGCATGCATATACGATATACGAATCGCGACACGTAATACGGAACGTAACGATACCCAAAACTCTAAAAGGATAACAGAAAACCTGGACCTTCAACCGAAGAGATGAGATGTATTACCGACGAATTATGGAATCATAGCACCAAAGGCTGAAGATATGCAAAAGACATACAAAATAGACGATTAAATATATATCACTGATATATATAGTAGTATAGTATATACATAGACATATAATATATATATATATATATAGGTTTTGAAGAATCCCATCCTAATTGATGCAGTAAAAGTGGAATGGACCAGTCAGAAGACTTGGGATAAATATGTGCCGTTATTGAATTTCAGCGCATTCACTGGCGAGAAGAAAGAAATTCGAAATCACAAAGTATTTTTTGAATGTCTTGGAAAGTGCTTGGACAGTGGACTTCTCCAACAGCTCCCCACGATTCCTCTTCCTAATTTGTCATACGAATTGATTTAGGTAACTTTTTGTTTGGTACCTAAGAACTTTAACATCCAATATTTGGTTAACCCGAAAATCGCTATGTCGCTGCCCTGGTGCATGCTGCTCAAATGGCCTGTGAGGTCCGGTCATTAACTGTTTTGAATCTAGAGTAGAACTATTAAGCTTACATTCTAGGTTAGTTTGGTGCTTATGCCTAACCGTCGGCCTGGTCAGCTCTTCGATAGTCATTCGTTGCGGTCGGTGGGTTAGTTGCTCAGCAGAGTGAATAGCAAAAGGGGAATGTACCCACACATGGTCTGATTCTGGTAGGAATGACAGTCGTGAATGAGATTGTGTCACCTATAACTAACGACTGTGTGGTCTGTCCGAGATCACACCTGATCTGAAGTGGAAGGACACCGAGTGTCACCGTGGCATCTGCTGGACGTCTGAACTAGAATAACAAGTAGCATCTGCGTGCATGTCCGTACTGAATATCCAATCTCCGAATGCGTGAGGTTTTTTTTGATTTACGACCTAGTGCACATAATTCAGTCATTACGATTGTGTTTCGCATTGTTAAACACTTCTACTAAGCGCAACACAATGCGAACATCGTTAAACATTTGGATGCGGTTGCTGACTACTTTTCTCCCTGTGAGAATGGGGGAGTATCACGGACTGCGTTCCTATGGGCATCGCTATGTTCATGGAGCGATAAGCTCACGCACCACCGCTTTTGCTGTGATGCAAAGACATTGGCTCGAATTATCATCCGGGGCAGGCCACTTATTGACCTTGTTCTGTTGTTTTGCTTCTTTATCACAATTTGTTCAGCGAAATGCACTTGGTCTGATGGTCACTTACTTGCGTGAAAGTATTTTATCTGAATCTCAGTTAGACTCATGTTGATAGTTATTGCGTGTACAAATGTTATCTCCTAAGTACTTGGATAACTGTTGGTGCTTCACTTGAGTAAATCAGATAGAGAGGTCTTATCCCAATTACGTGCAGGCAAAAATATGACGTAGTTCACCCCTATGGAAGTTAATCAGCATTTTTTAAATCGACTTTTGCTCACTGAACCAGTTATATATGCAACCATGTGTTTATGGGCTTTTGTGTTGCCGTCACTGACAGCAGTACGTGGATAGTTGATAGTGATACTCACCCGTCAAACACCTATGGAAACCAACTCCAGTTTAAGCGTTAAGGAGGAGACGGTTTTACTTTCTGTCAATGCCGGCTTGTAACCAAATAACCGTCTGAGTTAAGCCATCGTGTATAATTCCAACTCATCAGAATGTTCTTTTAGGACAATTTTTGCCTTCTGCCATCCAGAAACAGAGTTACTTTTGTAATGGTCAAAACAATGGCTTTCGTTTTACTCCAGTTCTGTCCAGTCTGTCAATTTCTTGTACACTTCATTCGTTTCCTCTTTGCCTGATTGCAGGCATGATTGAGGGCAACAGCGAATATAACGAACAGTTGGTTGCACGGCTGCACAAGGTATTGCGTCCCTTTCTGCTTCGACGTCTGAAGGCGGATGTGGAACGTCAGATGCCGAAAAAGTTTGAGCACGTTATCATGTGTCGACTTTCTCGAAGACAACGCTTTCTGTATGATGATTTCATGTCATTAGGCAGGTCAGTCGGTGCATGTGGATTATTATCTCATCCTTTCTCTGCATGTCTTTTCTTCCTTTCAACTTTTTGCCTAGTTGTCTTTAGTTCGTTTGTGATTCTTAGAACTGTCGTATCAGTACTTTTCCATTTCGCTTAGTGTTAGGTACGTCGGTTTGTATGTAACCTAGTATAAATCTTACGGACATGAATGTACCAGATGAATGTTTATCTCACTGAAGTCACAGTCTTCAATATTACGTAGAGTGTATTCGTTCTTCAGACAGGCGGGCAGGTTTCGTCGTTCTGGCAAATTCGGTGTTCAGTTTTACAGTTTTTTCGATGTGCTATATATTGTACACTATATCATACATTGTACAAATCATTCATTTTCATTGTTGTACAAACGGAAGAGTCCGTGGATTGTGCCAGCACAGTTCCCATAGGTCCTCAGGCTGAACAGGTTACTTGATATAAGTGATTGAGTCTAGAACCTTTCTTTCAAGAATCAAACTTATAAGGTGTGACAGGAACCGGACCTACGCTACTTATGTCCGATCATGGCGCTCCGGGCATTGTTGGTCAATCCAAACGTTCGTGAACAGTGGTCAACGTTCAGTCAGAGGATGTGTTTAGCTGATTGATAAAGAATGCACTTTGATGGCACCTAATCTTTCCTAAACAGTTGATTTGTCAAGCTGATTTCAGCCTTGCTACTCTCGTTATTAAACGATCGTTTATCGGACTACGTTTTAATACATAAGAGCATAGAGACATAGCATGATGTACCACATGCACTAAAATTCAATAATCAGTGTGTCGGTTCGTGTTGTTTGCGAATTTCAGTTATCCAGAGTGCACAATTTATGGATGTGACAACCAAGTTTCTTGACAGATCTTGCTAGTGTAAGCGGATACAATTGCCTAAATTTAACTGAAAGAGCACAATAATCTGCCATACTGTCTGAAGCTGTATACTTACGATCAGCTCCTACGCCTTCTTCAGAGTCTTGGATCATGCTCGTTGTCCAGCGTGCCTTTCCGACCTTTCTTTGATTACCATGGTGATTTGTGGATTATAACCCGGGATAATTGTCCACATGGCCGAAAAATCAATGGTCCGTTAACTTGGTTGTGGTCATAGATTGTTCCTTCTCGTTAATTAACCAACCCGTCTTCATGTGAGGGCAGCTGATCATCGGATCTTATCGGTAATGTCGCGGTCGTCTTGAAACCGATGAGGCACGTTATTTATTATTGTTAGATTTCACCACTTCATCGCACTTTTATGGCTGTTCTCTCTTAGCATTCACCCGTCGTTTGATGGTTCTGTTGTCTACTTCTGTTGCAGTACACGGGAAACACTCAAATCCGGTCAATTTCTCTCCGTCATGAATGTTCTGATGCAACTTCGCAAAGTGTGCAATCATCCCAATTTATTTGAAACACGCCCCATTTTGTCTCCATTTCATGTGGCCGATCACATGCTTCAATTCTCAATACCACGGTTAATTGCAGCCCTGAGTCATCCGTTCCTGGTGCTCGCTCCCGCATCGCATGGTGGACCCAGTCCTGTGTCGAACGCGTCCGCCTTCACTGAACCCGGTCTCGACTGGCTTGATCGGGCTGGAACTGCCGCTCGACTACTCGGTCAAATGAGCAATTTGGCCGAGATGGCTCGCGACTTACCTACGTTTGTGGCTCGACGATGTCGTGATTTGTGCGCTCGCCCTGGGCTGATCAGCTTAGTCGATACGTTGGAGGTGGTGGATGACGGTGTGTGCCTTGTTCGCTTTTCGTTTATCACGTGGTGTCTCGTAGTTACTCTCACTTCTGCCACTCCTTTGATACTGGATTTGGTGGCATTTCAGGCGTATTAGCCGATCACGAAGCTCGCTTTCTCCTGTGAATCACAAAGCGAATGTGCCTTAAGGTCAAAGCGTAAAGTCAGTGTTATCAGTTTGTTGGTATGAATCATTGTAACTTCTTTAACGAGAGACTTGGCAGTTCGAGATTGAACCTAAGGAACTGTGAGTACACTTTGATGCGCAATCAACCATCGCTTCAAAGCCGATTTGTCCCTTGCTTAGAAGCATCGTGTAGGGACAGTTTAACCACGGGATTGTTTTCATTAATCACAGGTGACGTTATGTTTCCAGCGAGGTTTGAATGCTCTGTACGACTGGTATGGATGTTTTCGTGTAAACAATTCTTTTAGATAAACTTTTATAGCACAGTTCACCTCACGATTACTAGCCTCTATCCTATTCCGTGCGATACTGTCTTGAATAGTGTTAATTTGTCGTTAATTTGGCATTCGACTGTTCATTATGACTATCTTGCTCAGGGTCAATGATTGGTATTCAGTTTGAAAATATAGTATCTCTCTCATGTGAGTCAGCTGTCAAGGAAACGGATTCTCCTGACGTGGGCTGGTTGGCGAAACATCTCCAATTGCTCACGTCACGTAGGTTCGTAGACGACCTACTTAATCGACCGTGAACGGCTTCACCGCATTAGTTACCAGTCTATACGTCTAAAAACTTAGGTAGACTCGTTAAGACCCTTCAGATTGATATCTGGGACCTACTGGCTATTTTTGAGTCCCCCATAATTATCAGATCTAGGGTGCAAACAGCTACTATCTCAAATGCTGATTTCCGAGTAATTTGATTACATAGCTGCAGTCGGACTTGAAACCTGCTTAGTTTTCTGTTGGAATCGTTTATTCTGGTGTGATTCCCAGGAATCATTTAGTCTGTCTACCTCAACATATCATGTGCCGGTGTGCTTCATGGTTGTGTGAATTTGCATTACGAGGTTGTGTTCAGTGGATGTCTTTCTGCGAAAATATTTACATATCAAAATGTCCCTACACGTGTCATCCAGAAACCGCTTCGTCAAGGAGTACATTGTCAGCATTGGAGCAGTTTGTCTTATTTCGGTGTATGAGTGATCACTAACTGTTCAATTTCTGTTCATATCGTACTGCGATCGCGGTGCAGCTCACTTTCACACGACGACTCGAAATGGCCATACCTTCTAATAACTTAGCGTTTTCTTTGTACATCGCTTTTCTTCGTTTCATAGAATGACGAAAAAATCGCCTCCTTGTCAAAATCTTATCTCTTATTTTTCGGTCTTCAGTCGCCGCGCAACGTAAATCTTTGAATGCTCTCGGCCGTCCCAGTGCCAGTCCGCTCGAAGGTTCGCATAAGCCAACCTCTTCTGGACCTGAATTTTTTAGTCGCCACGTGGTCAAAACGGTAAACGAAGATTTGCACTTACGATCAGGTTTGTCATTGAACAGTTCTTCATATTGAGCTGGCCTTAGCTTTTTTTGTCTGGGATTGTGTTTTGTTGTGCCTGCTGAAAATCCGTGTAACCTGAGCGTTTTCTTCCAATAAGTATGTTAACAACCCATGATTATACAAAGGTATTAGGCTATGGAACCGATTTGTTTATGTTTGTGCGTCATATTACTCGGTGCAGTCGCGTGTGATTGGCTTCAGACCATGCGCAAACATTTGCCGATTTCCGGATACGCTGAAAATGGCTGTTTTAACAAGTCTTTTTGATTGTCATCAGTTGAATAACCGCTAAACCTTCGACTTTTTTGCCGCGAGACGATGACCTTATGTGCAATAGTAAATCGCACATGGATTTCCTATAGCCCGGTTGCTGGATCCCACATGGGAACAGTTGTGGTAACCGGTGTCAGAACACTCAGGCGGGTATTTGGTGATCGTTGTTGTTATTGCTGATCTTTCTTAAGCTCAGCGTATCTCTGCTTCTCAACTGATCTGTGCTTACTTAAACCGTTGACTAGTTTACACGTGTTAACGAGTCGGCTGTATGGTTGCCCAAGTGCTACTTCGTTTCATTATTCTTCTTTTTTTGCTTTTCCTCATCTCTCCCACTGATAGTCATATACCCCAACTTGCCGCATCCTCTTCCCATCGACCCGGTGATCGTTGAAAGTAAGTTCGTCACTGTATAGTACGCCGACTCAGCATACTCTTTTTGTACACTTTCACATGGTTACAGGTTCTTCTGCTTTTCCGCTTTAGCCGCTCCACCTGTTCGACCCGGCAATGCTGGAATGCCGAAGTCGATCCTACACAGTCGTGCCATCGAGCGTAGGCATCGGCTTATGTTGATAAGCCGTATCAACGAACGTCGTTGTGAAATCCCCGTCAGTAGTCCACTCGCGCACCATGGAAAGCCCGATTTTATGGCGGATTCAGACCAGTACAGTTCCCGAATAGGTCCAGATGTAGTGCATTTGGTCACACGAATGGTGCGCTACTCGACAAAGAAATCCAGCGATTTACATTCTACAATCTTTCCTGGTCTAGTGCATGGGATGTCGGCCTGCCAACGTAGCCTACATTGGTGGCCTAGTCGTCACGAGTTGCATAATTCCCATCGCAACCACACTTCACAGTCTCGCATACAACAAGCTGCCTGTCTGCCGTCTTCCCGTGTGAGTTCTGTCCGACGTTTCAGCGCGGAGGCTCCTTGGGCACGGCAGTGGTATTGGTCTCAGGACTGTACGCCGCTTCGAATGATGCTTTCAAGTCCAGCGGATCGTTTGACCGATCTATCAGAAACACTAAATAGGTATGTATATTTCACTTCACTCACAAAGTGTCCCCTTTGGCTCTTAATATTTTATAACCCAGCGATATCGGATTTTGTGTTCTGAGGACCCAGAATTTCAAGATGCATCGTGTTTTTCTCTCTCTCTCATTAACTGCTGAAATACTGGAACGTTTACCGTTTGTCAGATACCCCTTGCTCCAATGTTCGATAGTTTTGTATATTTCACTTGGCGCCATGCATGTTTCCGACGGTTTCACCATACCATAATCGGTAAACTTCACTTATTTACATATCATTGTGCTAAAACATGGTTATGGGCTTGAATCCCGACTCTCACTTGCCCTCCTGATGTTGATGTATGTACCTTTGAAACGCGCAGGAGGGTAAATTGAGTTCCCATGTAAACTATTCCTAAGATTAATTACCTGTTCACTCGTTTCACTAGTCTAGTTCGATCGTTCATATTGGTTTACTGCTTGTTTCGGACGGTGAACACAACACTTGTCTACTTGGTCGGACTGTCATTATTCGACTTATTGATACTACGGCCTAATCAGGCAGTTTTTTCATATCCTGATTGGTTTCAGCCTAATTTCTATTGCATCTGTTTCCGTCGATCGTGAATTCCCGTCACGAGTTCCTCGGTTTTTACTGGTGATTGGTTCAAACTTGATCTGAGTTTATCTCCACCCGAATTAGTTTTGTATCCACCATTGTGACAGGCAGTTCAGAAACAATTACGCCGCTTAACACAGTCCTATGGTTACGAGTTTGAGTCCCAGTTATCTCAAACGTTCGTGTTACGTTCTGGGCAACCTGACAGTGCCCAACCAACATGATGTTCAAAATGTTACATGATGGCGAAGGACCTGGGATGCAAAAGCTGAAGGAATATACTGAAGTGCGTTGCAACTATTGTGTAGTAAGCTAAACGGGAAAAAGTCTACTTGTATGCTTTCTTCATCTTTCAGCAACCCCCCCCCCCACAGGTTTTGGATTTCGATGTCGCAAATGGTGGCAAAACTAATTTCTGACTCTATTACTCTGTTTCTTTATTGGAAACTTGCAATGAATCAGGGGTTTTACTTGTTGTTTTTTTTTCCAGTCCGCCTGATGTTTATCGTAAATAGTTATAATTCCAGAAAAACTGGTGAAGCTTTCAATGACAGACCATCTACAACACCATGATATTATTCCGTTTACCATTTACTTTCGAGCTACGTTGTACTGCAGTGCAACCGCTTGGATCTGGTATTCAATATGTAACAGTATATGTTTAAGATATATCTATTATTATTATTAAGTCTGAGAATCACCTAAGTGTCACCTCAGTGCTGTTGATCTTTATCATGCTAACGGTGAGGTATTGTCGTGTGACAATCTTGGAGAAGTAAAGGCAATGTGAAAAACTGTTTGTTCCTCTGCCAAATGCTTCGGGATACGTTCTTCAGCAGCTCAGTGTTTAGTGCCTTTGCCGAGTTCCTACGATTCTGTAGATTTAATGCTTATCAATAAAGTTTTGTAGGTTGCTGACCGATTTGTATACCTAGGACGTTGCATCGGCGGCATCATAGTTATAGAGAGTGAACTGGAGGCCGATACGTCCTAGACTGGGGCGGTATTCGATAACCTAGGACATCTTTAACGACGAGAGGCTTAAGAGTCACGTGTTTAAACCAATTATCAGAATTCTTTTACTCTACGGCTGCGAAATGTAGTCACTCAGAGTAAAAGACGTGGACCGTCCTCAAGTGCTTGAATATGAATGTCGTCATTCGATCACTTGCATCGGATGGCACTAACAGATAAGCAGCGAATTAGTTAGGAATCGGGCGTATGATACCAAATGCCAGGTGAGATCTTTCACTCTGTTTTTCACTATTTACAAACCGAGGTGGTCAGGACGCTCTCAGATGATTCCAGCTAGTTCTCTACCAAACCCAGCACTTTTGTTGATGCCGCGATCGAATGGCCAAAGGTGCGAGGTGAATAAATGCTCATTTGACTTAGAGAAATATGGTCAATCATCAAGGGATTGGTTACCATAGGTTGGATTTCTTTCCCGATTCACGGCGTCTTTGTTCTGAGACATTCGATGAGTCGTCATCTGATCGTACTCATTGACTTAAACGTTGCCGTTGTTTAGTCGAGTTTTTCGTGCAATAAGTACAGTTGTGGACTGAAGACAATGAAGGCTGCAAGAAGACCGTCTTGCTGGTGATGCCTTACTCTTGTTTACCACTGGTCTCTTTGCTTGAAAGACGACGACGATGAGAATGATGATTAAAGGAAGTCATAAAACAAACGACTAAACAAGAATACTGAAGTGGTCCAAGAATAATTAATACTACAGGAGTGATAACCGTTTTGTCATTGTTATGCCGCTTACATTGTTTGTACGTACTTTGTCAAATACCGTTCGGAGCAGTTGGATGCATAAGTAGCCCAACTTTACTGCGGTTTTAATTGACCTGTGACGCTGGTTTTTGACAGGGCGACGGGGAGATTATTGGGCTTCATAAGAACTAATGTACGTTTCACTAGGCGATAGGAATAGTACTTTTTTTTGAAAGTTTAGCCCATATCCGGTTTTTGAATGTTCAAAAATTTGGTACAGTTCTTGCTTATCCTCTAATTTGGCAGGTTATGATGAAACTGCTGGAACCGCTTCAAATTCCGTCGTTTTTCGATTTCACTGGGTATTAATCATTCAGGTTGGCTCTTCGTCCATATTTCTCGGCCGATTAGGTAACAACCAATATGAGTGGAACTTGCCTTAAGCCCTATACGTGCATGGTTTCTCTATTGGCTCTAACTAGGAAGGCAGGAACGAGGTAACTATCAATCGGACACACTATGGATACGGTCCTGACCCATCCTGCTACCTTGACGTAGTGGTCAGGCTTGTGCGCTGCGTCGATTGGGAAAGCGACGCTGACCAGGACTTCCATCCTGTCCGACGCAACTTTATCAGACAGGCTCTAGAAGAGCAGATGCACTCAGGGTTGTATGTCGTACTGATGATCACGTAGGAGTGATCAAGCAATGATGGACGATCCTAAGAGTACAGGAAAACGAAATATTATAACTGCGGCAATACTGTCTTCCGGATCAAAAAGGGAATGAGAAAAAGTGCCCTCAGACAGAGAGTACTCCGATTACCTGACGGTCGATGGTGATCGCCAGCATATTATTCGGTGCAGTCGAAAAACTTTTGGTGTTCAAAAGTTTGATATGGTTTCGAATACATCCACTGCGCGCAGCAGTGCTCAGAATCAGACATCAATGTCTTATTCACTGCGCCCTCGGGCTAGGCAAGCCCCTCACTGCCAAGTGAGTCAGACTTTTGAGTCATTGGGTCCTCCAAGAAAACCCTGTATCCTGTTGTCTCGCAGGTCAGACTTTTGAGTCAGAGACTCGGGGTGGGGTCCCTCAAGTCAACCCCCTTCCGCGGCATAAACGACCGGGAAGTATCAGAAGTTATCGTTGACCTGACAGACCAGTCCACTCATGTTGACCCTCCGTCTTCTTTGCTGCTCACTACACATTCTTTAAGCCAAGTGAACTGGCAAACACTGGTATTTTTAGTATCCGCACTCTTCCGCAAATAGGCTAGCAAGCTGCTGTGGTAAGCACATTGTAGAGCCTGGAGCTGGATGTGTACTGTCTTTGAAACATACCTTCGTGATCTTAGCATTGTCCTTCACATGAATTTTCCATTGGATTATGGTATTGGTCATGGATTTTTACCCGGGATTTCTGTTGACGACAAGAGCCGAACCTCGCGGTCCGGCTAGAGTCGGGATTACTTTGAGCTCTGAAGCAGAGCAGAACCTGCTTGACTGTGTATCAAGGAATGGTCGTATGTGTGCCATCAGACTTAACATTTCCATCAAAATCTACCAACGTAGATCAGAGAGACGTGGCTTTTTTTTTACAATGTCTGCATATGATCCAACAGACAATAGTTCACATGCTGTCAAGACCACTTCTCCGATGCCCTCTTTGATCTTCTGAGACAAACCAAACACTTGGACATCGTTGTACTTTCTGACGATATGAACTCATAACTCGGTCGTCTTACTATAAACCAGAAGCTGCCGGGTGGTATGTTCGATGTCCATGCGCAACATTCTGACAGTGACAGTCGGCTGTTATAGTTGAGCATATCTCGCGGATTCCATATATCGAGTGGCGCCATTCAGTACAAACTATGGCAACACGACGCGTGGAGACAGCCTTGTGAAACAGACATGCACGCAAATTGATCATATTGCCGTTGTTCACCGGTGGCCTCACCTCATTAAAGATTGTCGCTCACTTTGGAGTATCCAACTTAATTCACGTCGTACCGTTATTATTGTCCGGTTTTCGTTATCGTTTAATCAGAGATCATTTACTCATTAACGTGTTACTCAGTTGGAAATTGAACGACTGGGGTACACAAAACGAATGTCAAACAACCCCGACGGTCAAACTGCCTGGGCCACAACAGTGAAGTGGCTCAAACAAGCATTAGGCAGGAATCTCAACGGCTGTGCAAACGTCTTGTAAACAGGTATCACAAAGGGACACTGCAGATACGATAGAACAGAATTTCTCATGATTCAACAAAACTTGTGAACGAATGTCGATTGATCCCCCTGACTGTGAATATTGCGAGGACGGCCGTGAACAGAAACATAAAAATTACGATGTCTGCGTATGGATCACGAGGCTTACTTCTCAAAAGAAATCAAGGAAATGAAGAGAGTATTTTTATCGGGAAGTAACCGGTTGCACTGGTTGCACTGGCCATCAGGGAGGTATTGGCGAGAGTATATGTGAAGTAGGTGGCTCACGGATTCACAGCTTATCTCGGCTACTTGAGAGGTGGGTCGGATACGGTTCTATTGACCTAGATCAGCTCAGTCAGTTGTAGACGATGAGGATTGTGTAGTTAGTTCTGACATTGGAAGCGATCCACTGCTGGAAACTGAATTGGCTCTGGAACTTCAATTATTCAAACGTAATATAACCCCAGTATTGTAGACGAGGTGTCCACTTTGAAAGCCAACGCACATAGTGCATTCTCCAACCCAGGCCATTTGTAGCATCCTAAGAATGTTCCCTTGACTAAAAGCAAAGTTTCCAATGCGATTGTGCGTTCGGTTCTACTCTGTGGATCTGCTACCTGGCCCATTCCTGAGGAAGATGCACACAAACTCTCGGTATTTGATAACCATTGGCTCCGCTAGTTGGCCTGTATCAAATGAGTTGCTTTTGTGAGCAACGCGACGTTCCGTCGGTCCGTGTTTGTGACCGATAACCGAGATAGTGGAAATGCATAGTCTTCGCTAATTGGGTCACGCACTTCGTATGCTGACAGAAAGCCTGCCGCACCACGCATTGTTCAGTGTCTGCTGATGATTAGAAGAAACTGCAAGGCCGCCAAGCGATAACGGGATTACGTGCTGTGAAGTCGCTGATCAACGTTGATAAGTGCTGTCCATCTCTTTGCGTAGTTTGCGACCATCTACACTGCTGATTGGAAATTTTCTGACGGAATTGTGTCCCAGTCATTGGCGAGCTTGTATCCTCAAACTTGTCGACTATTCTGTTTTATGAAACTCGATTTCTTCTGTGTGTTTATTCCCCTTTTCTACGCTATACATTCGTACTTATTTGTTAATTCGCACCCTCGTGGACCATTGTCAGGACCAACGACAAGTGGAGCCACAATATCCACTGGTTTGGCTGAAAGCTGAAAATGATAATAATGGATACGATATAGCGTCAAGTAGACGGTTAAAGCCCTTGCTGGGTTGGTAAACATTTGAAAATGAGTCACAAGTCTATTTTTCACGTCATCCAGAAGAACAAAGAAACTGGTAGCGTATGCGATGAGAAGATATCCGGTAGACATCCTTTGATATCTGGTGGAGTTATCTCACTGATACTGTTTTTTGTGCAATACACCAGATTTACTTCAGCATGGCTTACTGCTTATACCTTTCTGCTTTGTACAATCGAGATCGTCAGGACATGACCTCTGATTTGGAAAAGGAATTAAAAAATCTGAAGTTTGACTTGTGTACGCCATCTGAACAAGTGTTTTCTTGGACCGATACTCCATACTGTCAGCTCTGCAGTGAAGCTTCCCTCGTACGCACAATGCAGGTGGAAATTTGATGGTTTGGAGCTGCTTTTGTGAAAACAAATTGGGACTTTTGCGTTACATTGTAGGGACAGTGATTACGGAGAGGCATTTAAACGTGGTTAATGGTGGCCTGCCCCCCCCCTCCCACGATACCAAGAATCACCTCAAATTCACCGATAGATCAGATGTCTTTCGTGCATGATGACGATCTCAAGCAAATAACCATGACCGTTCACACGTTTCTTAGCTCAGTCCACCTCGAACAACTCTCTTAGCCACCACAGATGCAAAATTTGTGTCC
Source organism: Paragonimus kellicotti (assembly GCA_014220965.1). Taxonomy (NCBI): domain Eukaryota; kingdom Metazoa; phylum Platyhelminthes; class Trematoda; order Plagiorchiida; family Troglotrematidae; genus Paragonimus; species Paragonimus kellicotti. Next base: position 202,956 of record LOND01000102.1, on the reverse strand, counting down.
TGTTGCACACATGTGACTCCATTAGAATACACCATTTGAAGAGCGCTTTTGTACATGTTTGGGATGAGATTGGTGATCAGTTTGTGTTCAACCTGTCAAGGACGCCGTAAAGGTTGGTGGAACTTATCGAGACTTGGGGCTTCGTTATTTGCTGCTAAAGAACCCACTGATAAATTTGATTTAAGATCGCATCACACCCGTGGGCACCCGAAGATGCGACGTTGCCCTCTGCTCTCAAAAGAATACCATTCTTATTATTCGATAAGTTTTCCGTTACTTATTATAAGACTGGCTTAGATATATACACATATATGTATACATTTGTATGTATTATATGTAGCAATGATTAGCAGTGGTCATGGTTTCAGCTTTTGGCACCATCCTTCAGTGTTTACAGCCATTTCTGTGCCACAACGAGACGCAGTGTGACGGACTTGCGCATCTCGATGACCTATTGGGCTAAACTGGACGGTGTGGCCACCACACCGATAGAGTCACTCATACCAGGCAGGCCAATGGGTAGAGGTCTGACAAACCAGTCCTCCAGGTTGGGGGTTGGAAGAAGGTTGGCATCTTTTTCCGGAAAAAGTACCAGTTCTGGTACATTGCCACCCAACCGCTGCCTTGCGGTACAGGCTTTTGAGCCAAAGGCTTTGGTTGAGAACCCTAATCGTTCTCCTGTCTAGGTCTGGGCGTCCTGGCAGTATCTCAGCCCACACACAACCATGAATATTCACAACACTGTTAATTCCATACTGCATCGGCCGTCTCGCAGTATAAACCGGGTCGCCCTATCTGCTGCATACAGCAGGGTGGATAGGCGAAAACATGCTACTGCTGACCCCTCCCCCACTGTCCTATCAAATTTAGCTCTCAGGCCCCTCCCGACCTCCATTTCTGATGATTACTCTGCAGGTCCCACAATAGATATAGCTAATCATAGTAACACTGTGTCGGTAATGTCTCATCTCTTACCAGTCTCAAACGTCCCTAGTTCCCTACTGAGACCTAGAATGCGAATTAATATAGGTGCTTTCAACGTTCGCACTCTAAAACAGATAGGTCAACAGGCCGCTCTCGCACGAACGTTAGACTCGTTAAATGTCGATGTCTGTTGTGTTTCAGAGACTAGAATCCAGGACAGTAGTCAACGTATGGAACTAACAGCACCCGCATTGTCTACCCGATACTGGTTATACACTTCGGGTGACTCCACAGCCGCCGCTACAGGTCAGGCTGGAGTAGGTATAGTCCTCAGCACGACGGCCGCAGCCGCATTGGTAGATTGGATTCCTGTTAACAGTAGACTTTGTGCCGTCCGCTTGGCAGGTTCTGTTAAAACCAGCTCTAGACGCAAAACTTTCAGAAATCTTTTCATTGTGTCTGCTTATGCTCCTACTGACTGTAGTGACGTCGGCGTCAAGGACGCCTTTTATTCGGATCTGGCCACTCTCCTTCGGTCGACACGTGGTTCTGATATAGTCGTTCTGGCCGGAGATATGAATGCCCAGGTCGGTCGCCTTGGTGAAGCCGAATCTCGTTTAGGTGGTAGGTTTGGGATAGCATCACATCGATCAGATAATGGCGGGCGATTGTTGCAGCTGTGCGCTGAGCATAAGCTATTTTTAGCCAGCACTGGTTTTAGGCATCGTGCACGTCAATGCTATACTTGGCGCCCGCCTTCTCCGAATCAGGCCTGGTCTCAGATAGACCACATAGCCGTTAGTTATAGGTGGCGGGGTTCCATTCAAGACTGTCGTTCTTATTGGAGCACGTACTTGGATTCAGATCATGCGTTGGTACGTTGTCGTTTTGTTCTTACTTTGTTGGGCCGGTTTGTGTACCTGGAAGCTGCATCAGTGGCGGCGGAGGTGTAGAGAATGAAATAGAAGCGCGTATCTCTAAGGCTAGGGCGGTATTCGCTAATCTGGGGCACCTCTGGCGACAGAGATATCTCTCTGAGCTTAAGGGTCGCGTATATAAGGCGACAGTGAGGGCTGTATTACTTTACGGCAGCGAAACCTGGCCGCTCAGGTAGAGGACGTGAACCGTCTTCAGGTATTTGACCACCGATGTCTGCGTTCAATCGCTCGTATCGGGTGGCACCAGCGAGTAAGCAACGAGGAGGTTAGGAAGCGGGTATTTGGTAGTGATTGTCAAACGAGTTCTTTCGTTCAATCCTTACATTTACACAGACTTAGATGGTTAGGTCATGTACTAAGGATGCCAGCTAGTCGTTTGCCACACCGAGCACTCTTTGCCGACGCTGCGGCCGACTGGCGCAAGGTGCGAGGTGGACAGATGATGACCTGGCGTAGACAAATGAAATCGTTCACGAAGGGGTTGGACCACTGTAGATCGGGTTCGTCTCCGGGCTGGGACCCTAGCGATTCACGGGTCGGTGGCTGGAGACGGCTAACCGATCTCGGTGGTGTGAATGTTGTCGTTGTTTGTCCGAGTTGTCTGAAGTGAGTGCACTTAATGACGCGGGGCAGTGAAAGCCGTAAGGAAGCTGTCTTGCTGATGACGCCTTACTTTCACTTACAGCTCGGTTGTTTGTTTGCAAGGTGTAGGCACCTTGATGTTGTATGTATTTTTTAGTAGTAGTTAGGTCCCCTCCCGACCTCTTCTTTCCTTTTTTTCACAAGGGTTTGCTTTTCCTCGTGGTTGTGTGGCATCATTGTGAACTGTTGATTTATTGCTGTCTGTGGTGATGATGACGGTTAACAGGCGTCGATCACTGTATTTTGTGGTCATTCCGTATACTACTATTGAAAATATGCTTGGTTTTGCTCACCGTCGGTCATTATTGATCGACGTACGTCGTGGTTTGGGATTTCCACATAATACGTCGATAGATCTGCTCAACTCTTATGCCAGTGATGAGCACCCACACTTAAGCAAGATGCGAGACCTGTGGACAATTGACAGACACGATTTTGCGAGTGTTAAGCAGTAGCATACAAACAATTCGATGTGAAGATTTTCGTGACATAGGTCAGGATACGACAACTGTGCTCTCTGTTGCAGTTGAATCTACTAGGTCTGTCCAATAACTTTCATCGAATTACTCCTGGAGATATATTCTTCTGTTTACTTCTGAGGAGCTGCACTGTTGAAATCAACCTTGTTTTTGCTGAAATTTGTACAGTCAGCTGCGTACAGTCATTCTCATTTTGTTTTCTGATAACAGGTTTGCTTGCATCGTTCCGGCCGTCATTTCTTCCGGTTTCTCCGTTCATACATCATGTCCTCAGTACCAGTCTCAGTCGCTAGGTCAGGTTGACAGACTGAACCTGTTACTTCAAGCCGATTGCTTGCCGCCTGTTTGTCAGACCGTGAATGTGTCTTTGTCCTCAGATTCCGTTCGTGGACGATCAAACAAGGCGAATCTATCGGGTTTCGTCCCACTAAGCCCATTGGCTTGGCTGATGCCGGTTCAATTACATCGGATTGCCACTGCGTGTCACATCCAGTTCCCAGATCCTCGTTTGATACAGTACGATTGTGGTGAGCGAGCCCCCCTTTGTTTTTATCTGTCAATACGTTTCCCCATTGAGGTCTTTGCACAAATTTTCATCCGTTTCCCCACAAGCTCGATGAACTTGAAATACCGAAGGGTATTCCTTTCGTAGCGGGATATTCGATGTTACTTCTGTGGTTTAAAAACGTGTTACTGTACCTATTGGAATTGGCTTAGCCGCTTTGTGCTAATTAGCTCTTACCGGAATTCTCAAGGAATATTCCAGCTTTTCTTCTGCACAGCTTACGAGCAAACAGCCATTGTTGCATTCCCTCCAGAGCACAATGGATGAGCTTGTGTTAGTTAACCTCATTTTATAGTTCTTCGGTAATATATATATATATATATATATATATATATATATATATACGTACTGTGATCAGTATTTGAACTCTGGCCACGTTGTCATGTGGCGGTCTTCTTGACCGTTGTGCCATATATTTTTCAGTAGGTACGACCGAAATACCACACCTAAACGCCAAGTCACGTCCGCTTGTGAGTCACGTTCAGACTGTTTGATCTCTTCGAGAGGAGACACAATAACTGTCTTGTTTACTGCAGTTGACTACCTCACAACTTGAGTTTTTCATCAGATTGAGTGGTGTTTCTATTACCGATAAGTGATATTGTTAATGTAACTTGAACGTTGGCAATAGTTAACCACAGGTTTTTAGGATTCACCTAGACTTTTCAACCGGCTTCTTTCGAGAATGAGCATTACACTCGAGTTTTGCATTTGTTAAAGCTTGTTAGTAGTATATAGCCTTGACGTTCCCGGGATTTGAACTCCGATCCACGTTCTTGTGAAGCAGCTGCGTTAAGTGTTGTGCCATCAAGCATCAAACTAGGCACGACCGAGTCATTGTATGCAAACCTGCGGTCACCTTTATTTATAACTAATGCCTAGGTTGCTCAGTCGCCTCGACAGTAGGTATTATCCACCAACCTGTAGATTTGAAAGCATGGTTATTTTGAAAGGTGCTTATTTACACGTTTCTCTCATTTAGTCGGTTGATAACTATTTACATATTTCGGTTATTCATGTATCCTGTTTTCCCGATCTTATGTCTCCTGCCGTCTTTGGTGGTGTACTGCCAATCATGAAGATGTTTCCGTTTACCTAGATGCTATTGTTAGTTTGTGATTACACAGCGAATATTCACGCTAATGGACTACTCGTATTCTCTGGGATTTTGCTCCTGCAGTGTAGTCACCACTCGAACACAGTATTCCATTCGGAGCATAATTGGTAGGAATTTGTCATTGTTCCGACAATAGCACCGCGGTTCACTGTACTGCTTTCTTGTTTTCTCATACCGTCTTAAACTACCGGGTCCGGATATTTTGTGTGACCGGCCAGAAAAACTGACTAGAATCGGCATGTTTAATATCTAGACTCTGAAGTTGCCCCTAGTTGTACCACCGTGAAAAGCAGACCAACTTGAATCACCGAGCTGATAATAGCAGTCGGTTTCAAATGCGACCCGCGCTTCTTCGTGCAGACCCTGTTGCAGATGTGTGTTAATCCAAGGTTTTTCAGTTTCATTTGGACGAAGTTGAACATTACGTCTACTTGTATTAACAACTTTTACTGTGATTGACGGGACGCATACGAAAATAAGAGCGAAGCGTGTTGCCCCAACCAGCTTATTCAACTTTGTGTTTCCACACAAGATGGCTTTTCCAATCTCGTCCTACTACTTGTTTTGTACATTGTTTCGTATTGTTTGATAATGGGCTTTTTATAAAGGTGCTTTATTTTCTGAACCGTCTGCAGACCAACAACATTATGCATAAGATTTTTTTGTCTCGTCTACTCAACAGGTAAACTGCAACGTCTGAGCTTGTTGCTACGTGAACTAAAAGCTGGCAACCATAGGGTTCTTATCTTCACTCAAATGGCTAGAATGCTGGATATTTTAGAACAGTTTCTTGCCTACCATGGCCATCGTTATGTTCGTTTGGACGGAACAACCAAGGTCGAGCATCGACAGGTTTTGATGGAACGGTTCAATCAAGACGCGCAAATCTTTGTCTTCATCCTGTCCACACGCTCTGGCGGTCTTGGAGTCAATCTTACCGGAGCGGATACGGTAATTTTTTACGATTCCGACTGGAATCCGACCATGGACGCTCAAGCGCAGGACAGGTTAGTCTTAGCTGAATGTAAGGAGGCGGTTGTATACGAAGTAAGGGAACATTTCTTTTTCGCGTGCCTTCGAGTTGAACAGTTATCGTTCGTAGACTGTATTAGTCTGGACTTGACTCTACTCACGTTTACTGTTTGTAGAGCTTCGCAGTTTCAGCCTCTCTGACATTCAGTTATATGTACCATGAAACCAACAATTATTTGCAAGTTCTTTTAGGCATTTATCTCGGGCATAATGGAGTCTGTGGATCAGTGCAGATGTCAAGAGCGCTTGGTAGATGTGTGAAAACTGTGTTTCGATTTCTGGGGTGGTTTATAATTTTACAAAGTGCAGTAGCATCAGTAGTGTGTATCTTGTGGTCCAGACAGCACACGTTGGGTTTCGTGGTTGATGCTAGTCATCGAGTATGAGTGCCCTATGAACTTCGACCGTACATCCTACCGTGTGAATGGTATATGCGATAGTTTGAATATAGTACTTCATTATTGAGTGCTAATTCTGACCATTAAACACAGTACTTACGTTCCTTATGCTTGTAAACGTTCCGTTGTTTTTCATTTGAGTCCCACTTCTGACCAGCTGGAGTTATTTTATCCGATCGTTCTGCTGTTACAGATTGTTGTGCTCAGCCCGAAGTAAATATAGTGTGCGTGCATGTATATACGTTCAGGTTATTTCCCATTCCAGGTCTGCATTTTCCATCGAAACCAGGCGATTAG